>NW_022046026.1:13070-23152 GCF_001654015.2 Drosophila navojoa
TCTTTGCAGAAGTCAAGCAGTCAATAATTTTAAATCAACCGACTTTTTCACATTTCATAATTAAATAATTCTCTGGCCGGCTGTAAATGATTGTTGTATTGGTATTCTTTAATTAAATGCACTCGGGTATTAATCGAGTAAAAGACGCTTTTCCCAAGGATGCGATGGCGTTTGCCTTGAACAAACATTTCGCACAAATAGCAGCACGGCCGAGGCGTGGCGCAGTGGGAAAAACACGAAAGGAAAACAGCGAGAAAAGATGACGAAAAAACGCAGAGCACTGTGTGTATGATAATTGAAATGTGCGTGGGCGGTGGGCGTGGGACATTGATGGGTTTCTTTTCGCTTGCAACGGACGGCATTAAATTTAGTCGAGAAGACAAAGTTCTCGAGCTGAAAGTTTTTCCATTGCCTTTAAAGTAAAGTGAAAGTGAATTAAGTGCGGTTAAATAATTGCGATTAATTTCGAAATTTCGCAATCAATTTAAGTGGCAAACTTTAGTTGGACAATGCTAAAGTGGATAACAGACAAAAAAATAAAAACAAATCAAGCTTGAAAGAGAAGGAGGGCCAGAGAGGGAGAGAGAATACGGTAGAGACGGTAGAGGACAGCGTGAAGTTTTAGTGCTGTTGTCCAATGTTCGTTCAAAAAGTAATTTATTTAATTGTAAATGCATAATTTATTAGCCGAGTCTACCGAACTGCGGCGGGCGTGGCAGTATTGATTTTTCTTAACTTGAAGTCTGAATCTATTTTTAAAAAGGGCACTTAAAGTGCTTTTTACTGTATGTTAGAAGTCTTCATTATTTAAAGTTTGAAGATTGAAGCTTTTATTTATGTGTGTACTTGTACATATGACATGCTTCTGTTAAATCCGACTGTTTGCCAAACTTATCAATCTGTAAAGCGTAGCTTTTAAAAGACTCTGTAGTTTACACATTCTGTTAAAAGACTCAATCTTGAGTGATTGGCTGAGTCTCTTAACAGTGAAGTAATTCTAACTCTTTTAACAGTGACGATTGCAGCGACTACTTGCTGTTGCTGTTGTGTTAGTGAGACTAGAGCGAGAGAGCGAGGGAGACGACGACAGTTGTTGTCCACTGTTAAAAGACACTATCAATCACTCGTGTCTGTTGCCGAACGTAGTCTCTTGCTGAGCGAGAGCGAAATGACTGCATAGGACATTCGGAGAGGCTCATTGTGATTGTCAGTGAGCGAAGACACTTTCAAGCTGAAAAAGAACAGCAGAAGTCGACCAATCGCATGTGTAATGCGATCGTGCATGTTCATATAATATATGTGTACTGCTCTTTTTCACGTCTCCTGTAATGAAGTACTTATAATAATATATGTTAAATATAGTTCACACTCGTTAAACAAATTTCTGTGCTTTCAACTCTTCAAATTTAATCCCCAATGAAGAAGCATAATACGATTTTCTGATGTATGATAAATTCTGAACAACTACTTCAACTTTAATAAGGTCTGTTTGGCTTCCGTTGACCCGGTGCACCGCATGCTTACGACAATCTCATTAAAATGCGAAACGGAAACGCAAAGTGTGATTCGTTACTTGAATATCATACGTGGTAGGTGGTCGGTGGCAGGTGGCAGGTGGCTGGTGGCTGGTGGCAAGTGGGGTGGAGTATGACATTGGCTCCAAATTACACTTACACGCATGTTGCAGCAGTGTCGCGACCCATTCCAACGAATCGACCCTGGGCCGTCTGATTTTTTCCACCACGGATTTTTTCGCGTGCAGCATGTGGCAACTGCTGGCTGCTGCCTTTTCATGCGAATGAAGTTACGATACAAGCACGACTCTCGTGAGCAGACATAGTGAAGGGCGTGCTGCGCACGACTTTAGGCCAGCCAACAATATGAATTGGCATTGATAAATTTCATTGAATTACTCGTTTCGCGATTGTCGACCAAGTTTTTTGTCATAAATACAGATTAGACAGCTTATGCTATTTATTTATATCATTGTTGTTATTTTTATGTGTCAAATATCATTTATGGCCTTCGCCTGCTTTGCCTCGCCAACATTTTGCGTGCGTGAGGCAGAGCATTCCACCTGCTATCATCGCTAAGCAAAATTTTCTATCTGCCTTCCACTTTCACCGTCTGCCTCCCACTCCTCCACTCCGCCCTGCCCCACATATTGCAATCTGTGCAACATTTTGGTGCCATTTGCCATAAACAACACTTGGGGATTTCAACACCGCAGACACATTTTTTTCTCGGTCTAATTTGCGCTTATGGCTCAATGATCATTGGCATCAGCCAAATTGCATCAGCAGCGGCCACGATAGTTGACTGGCTACCCGCACGTATTGAGGCAGCTGCCGTTGCTTTGTTTTGCATATCTAATGCCAATTACGAAAACCGTTCATTCCGCCTGCTGTCGATTAGCCATTGTAGCATATTGACCCTATCGGCGCAGCAGCCCAGCCCAGGGGCTCGTGCATTTTTATTGCAATTAACAGCTGCGATTTTATTTTTATTGTTTTTGCATCGAGTTGCAGTGGGGAGTGTCGGGAGTTCGGGCAGCTGCTGCGGTAAAATGCATTCAATGCCAAGCAAACAAATACAAAAAAAAATTAATATATAAAAAATAATAGCAACTACACGGAAAAGGGAGAGGGCATTTGTAGCGGTGTAAGCACAGGTCAGGGTCAAGTGAAGGGCGCTAATTAAAATTTGAAATTCATAATTTAATCATGAGTGCTGTTAATTTATGACTTAAACTTAAATTGCGAAGCTCTTCATGACTCACATCTGCCTCTTCAAAATCTAATTAAAATAGTGATTATAAGTATAAAAATTTGCTATTTATTGTATTATTATACGTATATGTATGACGACTATATATATTTTATATTTATTATTTTTTATTATTTTTTTAATTTTTTTTATATATATTTTCATTTTTTTTTTATTATTATTTTCATATATTATTATTTAAAATATTTTTTTTTTTTTTAACATTTATTTGCCTACTCGAATGCATTTTTGTTGTATTATTATTATTATTTTTATATCCTATTATTTTTATTTTTATTTTTTTTATTTTATTTTTTTTTTTTATATATTAAAATATATATTTGCCCACTCTAATGCATATTTCTCATAATAACGTGTGCAGAATAATGAAATCCGGCCGCACACACTGAAGGCCTTCGCTATCTCTTCTCTAATGCAGAAGTGCATTAAAATGGCATTAGTTGTTGAGTATGAAAGTCAGCCAATAGTGAAGCGCGTTAAATTCTCAGAAAACCAGGCAAGAACCCCAAAGTATTTATGGGAGATTAGGCGAGTCATAAACAAGCCGAAAATACATTAAAAACTATGCTTAAATAATAAATTCATATATATTCCTTAATAATGGTATTTTGATTGGCAAAATAAAGAAGAAGATATTCCAAGATAATAATAATATTGCAGGAGCTCAAGGACAGCTGCTGTTGATGTTTATGAGACAGAGTCAAGCAAGGAGATGCCTTAACTAAAAATAACTAAATGTGTACAAAAAAATGCATAAATAAATATAGCCACAATGCATGTCTGACAATCCATCAGTCAGTCAGTCAGTCAATCAGTCAATCAGTCAATGAGTGAGAAAAGACGAGCAGAAAATGGGCAACATAAAGAGCAGCAAAGCGAAAGTGCTTGGCAAATAAAAAAGAAAATGATGTGTGTGCCACTTTTGGTGTGTGCATTTCAGCGAATGCAAACATGCATGACACACAGACACACACACACACAGACATACATACAATCACATTCACACACAAACAGTCACCATCATTCGCGAGTGCAAAGAGAATCGCACGACAAACTGCAATTGAGCTATTGTTTGCCTCCTGCTCTGATACGAGCAGCCACTCCTGCTACTCCTTCTGCTGCTGCTGCTCCTGCTGCTCCTGCTGCACTCAACTCCATTGCCATGACGATTGTGCGTAATGCTCTCAATGGTCAGCTGAAGTGTGCCGCCTTTATAATGCCGCGCAGAGCAGCCGTCGAGCTGGCTTCCTGTCAACAATAATAATACTAATAATAATAATAATAATATTAATAATAATAATATTAATAATAATAATAATGATAATAGCACACGGCTTAGGGCTAGCTGTCATGGCTCAATACCTGCAACTTATGTTTTATTGAAAAAGTTTATAAGCAGTTTATAAGTGAGCTCTGGTCGGGAGTGCCCAACTTGAATATACCCTGTCGTCTGCTTAGAGCTGATCTTGCAATAATCTTTGCCCCATATCATATATGCTGCAATTGAATTATACTATGAGAATTTATTTGTTGAAGAACTTTTCTTCTTGACTATGTTTTCTTATCACTCAGCTCATCCACTTTCACTTAGATCATTTATAACAAAGATTTTACTTTTTCATATTATTATCCATTTTAGCCTTTAAAAGGTTTTAAAGTTTATTGTTCAAATGAGGCTTGTGTTTCATTATTTAATTATTTTCATAAGTTTTTTTTTTTTTTTTTTTTTTTTTTTTTTTTTAAAGTCGATTAGGTTGTTCTCATAATATAATTTCTAATATGGTGTAGCTATGTAGATTTTATATAACATCTAGATTACATTTCAGATCTTGGTTATTAGTCGATTAGATTATTCTCATAATAGGATTTTTAATATAGTTATGCAGATTTTATTTAACATCTATATAACATTTCAGATCCTGCTTATATTACATTTTAACTCCTCTTCTATTCCAGAGCTTTAATATGTTTTCTTTTTGTCTAACATTTATTGAAAAGAATTCCATTCAAAAGAGAACTTTAGGGCCACAACACTTTGAACAAAAAACAAAAATAAAAATAAAAAAAATCTAAAAAAGTGAATAGAAAAATGTTACATAAAAGTGTGGAAAGCCTTTCTAAATGAAATTCAGCTGCAGTTATTTGCCACAGCAAGAGTCTGCAGAAGTTAAAATAATTTGGCGTGGAAGGGCTTGGAGGAAGGAGGAAGGGTGGAATGCCTCAAAAAATGCAACATATTAAAAATAACTGTATGCAGTGCAGAAACTCTTTTGGTTTCTGTTGTATATTTATGTGAAAAAAAAAACAACATTAATTAATTAGGTTTTACTCTACAACGAATTAAAAATATAATTATATAGTTTTAAATATAGCTATAGTAAATTTCTATGCAACACTAGATTTAAACTAAGCAAGCAAATTAAATGAGCATTTATTTATTTAATTATATAATATAATTAATTTTTAAATAATTTAATTTAATTTAATTTTATAATAATAATTATATATACAATTATATAAATCTAGCTTATAATTAAAATTATAAACTAGCATGTTTTTTTTCTTAGCGCTATGGCATTTAAGGCCTTTTGCTGTTGCTAGTATTTACATAAATATTTATTTACTATTTTTTTTTTAGTGTATGGTGGGTGCTTGTCTTATATATTGAACTATTGAGATTAGTGGTTTTTGGATATTGTAGGTTATTAAATGAACAATTTGACATAGGAATAGCTTATCTTTATGAGTATGTATTAAATACTTGTATGCACTTAATATATATGAATATACACTTAATATATGTATATGAGTAAGCATTCAATGTATCAAGTCCAACAGAAGCTAGATAGACAATTAGCTGCAATAGTTCGTCCTGCTTGCCCAGCTCTTAAATACTTAATGGCATTCGCCACGCCTCCCTCTGCCCATTACATTATTTTTCGATATACCCTACTGTCCCACATTCTATGGCTGCAGGGTATTCAGACTGCATGTGCATCATCCACGTCTCTCCTTCAGCTCTGGCGGAACTTTCGAGCTGAAGTCTTGACATTTTCTGGCCCACTCATCTCGAGGGTTAACAAAAGTCTTCCACACACTTTCCGGCCGTGTTTCACCTGCGGCCACATGAGCATTAGTCCTTGTGCTCGCACATGGCTCAAGCCTATTAGCTGCATGGGCTAAGCAAACCTTTTGCATGCGCTTCAAATTGTGGTTTTTGTTCGTTTGCATTTGCTGTTGGTTTTAATGCATTTATGTCTTGACTTGCTTTGAGGAGAATAATTGAAATTGATTTAGCCCGAAATGCTTTGCTCTAGCCTGCATCGATTGGCCGTCTCCTCCTCCTCCTCCTTCCACTTGCTGCTCGAATTGGCTAACGCCACAAGTTGCTTGAAATGTCAATGGCTTTGACATTTGGCATACGCAATTCATTTGCAATTTAATCGAAGCACTTGGCTCAAACGTATTCGACTTTCCGAATGCGTAAGTTGCCATTTTCACATTTTCGCATTTTCGCATTTGCACATTTTCCCATTTCCGTTTCCGGTTAGCATTTCAGCATGGCTTTTGTTTCATGACGCAGGCCCAGCTTATCTTTCATTATACTTTGTTGCCAGCTCCAAAACTTCGGGAACGTGCAAATTAGTTGTGGGATCAACAATGCACTCAACACTCGGCACACACACATACACACACACGCACACACACACTCATATAGTCGGCGGCAAACTTTGTTGCAAATGCATCTTGGTGCACTTTACGGTTATGCGACGCCCCTCGTGCCAGCTGCATGCCAAACGGCAAATGCCAAGTGCCAAGTGCCAAAAGGCAGCCAAGCGCCTGCCTCGTTGTAATTTTGCTGCTCCGCTAGATACGAGCCATATTTTGACATCATTTGACTTTAAATGTGCGAATAATTGAGTGGAGACGAGTTGAATTGACGAATTAAAAAGTCAATTAAGTCAATATACATATTCTATGACAAGTAAAATAAATTAAAAAAAAAAAAAAAAATAAATAAAAAGTCTCTTAAGTCTTTAGTCTCTTAAGTCTTTATAAATGATACTCTAAATAAATATATGAAATATCAAACCTATTTTACTACCTATCAAATTTAAGGAATAAAGACACAATTATTTATTAAAATTTATCTTTCTTTATTTTTATTTATTAAATCTTGATTTTAGTAAATATTTATGTGTTATAATTTATTATTTCACCAAATTTATTGAATTGATCCGCTCATAAATCTCATAGTAAATAAAAAATAAAAATTATATATCAAATAATTCCTGCTCTCTTGCATCCTGCTCTTGCCGCAACTCACTGCACTCACGGGCTTCACTAAAGCCCACTTAAAATCTCATTAACATGCAAAACTCCAGCAGGCAACTTTTTCTCTGTTAAATGGCTTATCAGTTTGATATAGGAAATTGACAGAGCGCGTCAAGTTGCATTTTAGCTCTGTACGTGCGCCCACAACAGAGCCATGTTAAACTCTCTTAGGCTGTTAGAGTAACTAACAGACTCAGAGAGCAGGGAAATTTCAACAGCGCGCTGTTGTGTTGAGCTGTTACAGCTGTTAGCGTACCAGCACGTGAGTGTGTGTGTGTGCGCTTGCTGCAAAACTAGGCAACATTATTGAAATTTAAGCGAAAGCCCGCAAAAGGCACATTAAATCACGAGTTGAATTCATTTGATTGAAATACATAATAAACGAGTCTGCCTGATTTGCCTGTGGGTCACATCACTGTTATTATTGTCATTTTTATTGGCCTTCAAATTCCGCTGAAGTAATGAAAAACGTTTACGTTTGCGTTTACGTTTGCGTTTGCGTTACCATTTTGTGTGCTTATATTCCGTTATGTTCAAGTTCCGCCAAAAGAAGTTAAACGCAGACGGCCTATAAAACCCAGCGCGCAGTCTCCCTCGGGCTCGGCTCGGTGATAAGCATAAAATGCTTATAGGTTTTGTAGACATTATAAATTTATGATTGACTCGACTTGACTGGCGACAGTGTGCGTGCTTGTGCGTGCGTGCGTATGTGTGTGTGCGTGTGCGTGTGAGTATGCATTGATTTCTTGGCGGCTGCTGAAATGGTCTTCCATAAAATGCCCGCCCACTAAGTGGGGCATGGCTCATTAGGAAATGGCAAAACATAAGCTAAATTATCGCATACTCAAAGCAACAATAAAAGTTGTGACAGCGCCGAGTCACAGAGTCATATGTTAGGGCACAGTGGGCCAAGAGATAGAGAAAGTCAAGCCAATTTGACTAAACTAACAGCACTTGAGCCTTTCTCTACATTCAGCACTTTGCAAATTTAGTTAAAAATAATGAGAGAAAAACTAAAAAAAAAAATATTTCATAAATATTGGTTAAACGTTTTCTTACACAGCCAGCTCTTGTTTGGGGGCGCAACATGCTTCATGTAGTCCGTGGATACTCTATGGCTCATAACAAGTTAGCCCGAGTTACTCAGTGGCCAATAAAACAAAATTCGCCCAGGAGCTTACTGGCAGGAATCACAGCTGTAGCAGCCGCAGCGCAGGCATCGCAGGCATCGCCAAGATTTATGCCTCAGCCTCGATGTGCTGCCATTAAAATTGTATTCCATTTTCATTTCTATGCTCATGCACCAAGGTGAAATGAGTATATGGCGGCTCCTCTTCCAACCTTCCTCTCCCCCGTTCTCCATCCTTGAATTATGAAATATCAAGATCTTATCTCAGTACACAAAGAGGGTTATATGCTAGAGAATTGAAACAATTGAGGGCGTGGCATATCGAAACTAAGACCTGTCCAGCATTTGATTCGTGAATGAGTATTCTGCAGTCGGCAATGCCTGACTGCATTGTTATTTCTCTTCTTTTTTCTCATTTTTCGCTCTTTTTTTTTTGGTAAGCGGCACCTAAAAACTTTTTGGCTTAATTTTTTTTTTTTTTGTTAGCCAACTTTGTTCTACATATAACCCCAGCCCAGGCTGATTGTGCGCCCACTTTCTTGGCTCTCTTGCCATGTCGCTGTGCTCAGTAGGCGTGTCGGGCCCGCCCCGATAGCACACAATGTAAGTTTTCATGGCAAGAAACGTTTTATTTTCAGCTCTTGCTTTTCATTTATTTGTATTTTATTTTTCGGGGGAAATGCAAACAAAAGTTTTCATTGTTTGCTTTGATGTGTTTCGTTTGCACCTGCATCCAGTTACCAGTTACCAGTTGGCTTTGCTGACGGCCCTCGCCTCTTTGATGTGCAATATTAAAAACTCCTTTATGACAAGAGACTGCAATAAGCCACGAATTGAAGTCTGCCAATCAAATGTGGTCACAAATCAGGTGGAGAGCAAAATTAGCTAAACAAGAGTCAAATATGAAATAGTTAGACATTTTTGTATATATATATTTTTTATTTTACTTTATTTAATTTTTTAAAATTTCTTTTTATTTTATTTTTTTTCACTATTAAAAGAAGTTTGTTTTACTTAAAGATTTTTTTTTATACTTTTTAAGCCCTTAAAAAATTAAGTTTGAAATACCAATACGGAATGCAAGAGAAAGCCGACTTGGTCTATCTAAAAATTTAATAATAAAATATATACGTAAAAGAATAAACACAATCATAAGCAGCAAAAGATTATTTCAAATATATAATAGAACTTAGTAAAAAAAAGCCAATTGCTTAATTCTATTACTACTTTTTCAATAAATATTATGAATATATATATATATATCATTTTTAATTACCATTTCTTGTGCCAATTTGTTTTATTATTGATATTATTGTTTTGCGTTTTTTTTTTTTAAATTTATATATTGTTTGTTATTTATATATATATATATTTTTTTTTTTACATACTTTTTATTTAATTTTTTAATTTATTTCATTTATGTTTTATTTAAATTCTAAATTATATTTTAACTTTTATTTTAGTTAATTATTTAAAATGTTCTGTATTTTAATTCAAATTTTTATATACTTTTTATTTAGTTTTTAAATTTATTTCATTTATGTTTTATTAAATTTATAAATTCTATTTTTTACTAATATTTTATTAAATTATTTAAAATTTTCTGTATTTAAATTCACGTTTTTTTTAAATTGAGTTTTGAGATATGTTTTTATTTTTCATTAATTTTACTTTTTTACTTATATTTTAATTTTTGTCGTATTTAAATTTTTTATTTTATTTATTTTATTTTTATTTTTTATTCATTTTAATTTTTAATTCATTTTATTTATTAACCTATTATTTTAATTTTTCTGTTTTTGAATTCATGTTTTAATTTTTTATATAATTA
>NW_022046026.1:63152-80952 GCF_001654015.2 Drosophila navojoa
TTCTTAATAACTTCTGAGTTACTGAATGGATATCAATGAAATTTTCAGCATATTATCTGTATACTCTAAAGAACATTAACTGGTTGAGGAAAATTCCCAGATATTTCACACATTAGTTATATATGCAGGTCAATTGCAATGGAAGAGAACTGCCACGGCTTCCTCTGTCTGTTGCTTGCCTATACAAACACTCAGCTCTCTGTATTACCAAAATGTAGGCGACGAATTGCCTGTCATTGGGTGTGAAGCTTTGAATCCGGACTCCCTTTTCGAAACACGGCAGTCTCCTTTCAGCAGCGACGGCGACAGAGAAATTTTATCATAAATTTTTCCATTTTGGTTTCTTGGGAAAATTTTCAAAATTCCTAGTATTTATTTTTTTGTCTAAAAAAAAAACCCTCCAGTAAATATGTCGTTATGGAAACAGACTTCTAAGGGAGCTCGTTGCCTGCTAGGACCAGCACGTAATATTGTTGTACGTCAGAGCTTTTCGAAGAAGCACAATCCTACCCCTACTTGCATGAACAAGAGCAAGAAGTCAGAGGAACAGTCCGCAAAGTGTGAAGATACCCATCCCAAGCCACGAGATGCGAAGACAATACGTCAAACCTTTCCCTTTTATAACCTCGTTGAGTTCAGCCGAGAATGCTGTCCTGACCCATGCGCCGATTCGTTTCCCCCCTTCGATGTGTGTTTGTACAAGGAGTCGGACAAAAACAAGCGCAAGTACCAAGTCACCTGGTCGGAGTGTCCGCCAGTGGCGATAATGCCGAAGAAAATTTGCTGCTTTGAAAAGATTAAACGGGCACCCGTTAACCGCCGTGATAAAAGTGAGAAGCCGGCCACAGCCTGCGAGCCACCGCCGTGCAAAAAAGCGACGCCTGCTGAACTAGGATGTCCTAGGATTAAGTTGCCGCGCTGCGGCCCAGCCCGGATTCCACCCAGATGCCACCGGGTCCGCTTCCCCTCAGATTGCGTGAAAGTGAAGGCGCCGTATCCGGCCTTCTCGGAGTGTGCGCGACCCAAGCTGCGCAAGAAGCGCAGGACCGAATGCACCTGCCTAGCCGAGATACCTCAATGCGAGCTAAACAAAATTTTGAATAGACGCCTAGAAAGCGGAAACGTCAGCATGAATCCCTGCGAAAGGAAGCCTTGATTGCATAAAGGCATTTTGGTTGAATATCTTTTAAAAAGACGACCGTGAAATAAATAAATTTATTTATAACTGTGTAGCACCCTTGATTTTTAATAAAATTAACTTGTGATTCAACAAACATTACATGCATAGACTTCGAAGATTTGTGCCCCGATGAATTAAGTGAGGATTAAACAGATCAGTAGATCGAAAGAGGGAGGTCTTGGTTGCACCAATGCCGTGAAGTTATTGGTTTGATTATAATTGACTTTGAAACTGGACCTGACTCACTTCGTCCTTGAATGTGATTTAAGTCATTCCGCCCCAGTGAATATAGGATCATATAGATTGATAGTTAAGAGCTTCTCTTGGCTCGTTCGCTCGTATAAAGTCCATTCTCCATATCGATCGTAAGCAGCATTTAGTTTTCTAATCATAGCAGGCCATGGCAAGATTCTCTTGCGATATTCCGATTGTGCTGTGTGTTTGGCATTATTTCGTCACAATGAAAACATCTTTCGACTGGCAATAACCTCAAATTACAGTTTTTATTTTATTTTTATTTTCCATCTTTTTGTTTATCCTTGGGGGAAAATGTCGGGCATGCAGTCTATGGCGAGAAGCGTTGGTGCCATAGTCCAAGTAGGTCGGCGTTTCTCCACCACTTCTAGATTCTCGCTGCTGGGATCAGTGGGTGACAGCTACCACGGATTGTTACTGAAGCAAAAGAATGCAGTGAAAAACGTTCAAAACGTAAACCATATCAGCCGGCCACTGGAGGAGAAAACAACGCTTCGTCTAGTCCTGCAAAAGCTCGACGACAGAAGACACAAGACGAGCTCAACAGACAACGATGGGAATAGTTTCGGTCGAAAGCAATCGGATGACAAGCCCAGCGCTCTGAGTCCATACATACCATCAAAAAATAAAGAAAAGCTCATCTTCATAAGCGGAGAAATATTTCTCCCAGTCCGGCAGCCTGAGTTTGTTAGTCCATGCGCGGAGGTCATCTCCATAGAAGAGGAGGGAGCCCCTGTCGATGAAGTGCCTGAGCCTATTAGCGAATATCAAAAGGAGGAGGCCATCGAACAAAGAAAAGAAAAGCCTATAGTCATGATTGAACATGTTTTCTACAAAAAACAAAAGGAGGAAAGTCAAATCAGTGAGGCTGAAGCGATCTGCGAATATCAAAAAGACGAAAACCCAATCGAAGTAAGTGGAGAAATCGTATGGGGACAACAAAACGAAGAAAGTATTGTGGGTTTGAGTGATGATCAGATCTACGGAAAACAGAACAAAGAAGATTACGAGATCCTGAGTACAGAAGAAATGGAACAGCAAGCCTCCGATGTGGCTGAAGAGATCACCAGTAGAAAACAGAGAGAAGAAAAGCCTATTCAAGATGAGATCACCAGCATGAAAGAGACCGAAGACGATGAGATCTTGAGTACAGAAGAAATGGAGCAGCAGCCCTTCGATATGGCCGAAGAGATCACCAGTAGGAAACAGAGGGAAGAAAAACCTTTCCAGGAAGACGAGATCATCAGCAGGAAACAGAGAGAAGAAAAGTCGTTTATTCAAGATGATATCTTGAGTACAGAAGATATGGAAGAGCAGCCCTTCGATGTGGCCGAAGAGATCACCAGCAGAAAACAGAAAGAAGAAAAACCTTTCCAGCATGACGAGATCATCAGCAGGAAGCAGAAGGAAGAAGAATCCTTTCTCCAGGATGACGAGATCTTGAGTACGGAGCAAACGCAACAGGAACCCTTCAATATAGCTGAAGAGATCACCAGCAGAAAACAGAGGGAAGAAAAGCCTGTGGGCAGAATCGAACACGCCTTTTTAAAAGAAACACCCGAGGTCGCTGAGCTTTTAAAGCCTGAGGAAATTTTCAGTAGTAGTGCTCAACGAAAAGAGAATCAACAATAACCTGCAAAAAGTGGATATTTAATCAAAACAGGACCAGTGACCGTTTTACAGCACCATAAGGATATTTGGATAAGATGAGTGTAACGAAGAAGAATTGGTAGTGCTAAACGATGAATAATAAGAAAAAGAAGCCATTGCTAACTTTTCTGTGTTTACAATATACAAAATAAAAATAAATAACAAACGCCACAGATTAAAAATAAATTTTTTGTTTTGCTTTTAGAAGTATTTGCAAGAGATTCTCATGATGATTCATATGTGGCATCATATCGAAGAATATTTTATTTTAAAATAGTTTTTTATTCACTAAGGTTTTCAGTCTCCTCTTTTTTTTTACAAAGTTCTCTGATGTATAAAGACTTATATTATCGATAAGAAAGTTACGTCCATCTCTCTGCATTGCAACTGCTCTGAGCATGTATTTGCTCAACTATAACTTTTCAATTTCAATGATTTGTTTTTCTTTATATTCAAATAAAAACCTTAAAAAGACTGGGCATATCTTTTTATTGGACCTTAGCACTTCCTCTCGCAAATATATCGATTTGCTGCAATCGTAGAAGCCCTTGAATGAATATATTTTCATAGCATTTTGCTTTCGGTGTGAACAGTCAGAGCTACGGCGCTTGCTGCTCCTAACCTTTCGGCTTTTAATAAATTTAATTTTTGGACTTAATTTTTTTTTTTATTAAAATTCAAATTTATTGAGGAAATTTTTGGATCCACTCAGAGATTCTGTGTTGCGATTTTTGAAATGCTGTCACTTACCAAGAGATGTGGAGTGGGGAAATCCGCCAATGTAGCTCGATTGGCCTACTGCCAATTGGCGAATCAGTCACTTCGTCATTATTCAGATGATAAGTGTGAAGAGAAGCCGCAAGAGTCGAAATGTGGTTTGGTATTGAACGAATACACATGTGGCCAGAAGCCCACTGAGCCGTATGTTTCTAAACCGGCAACGAAGCAGCCACCTCTAGTTTCAATGTGGAAGATCGAGGGCTGCGACCAGGAATCCTGCGCCATGGATCTGCGCTACGATATGAAATACTATTCCATATCTGACAAACTGAAGCGCAAGTATCAGGTAACGTGGAACGAGTGTCCTCGCCTGCTGATCAAGCCGAAGAAAGTTTGCCTCTATGAGAAAATGAAGCGACCCAAAATTGAGCGCCGTCCGCGTTCCGCCATGACCGGCGGAACGCCCCAAAAGCCCCCGGAAACCCTTGATAAAGCAAAGAGTGCGTGCGTCTATATCAAGTCTGTGTGCTGTAAGACTGGTCGCAGGCCGCCCAAGTGCAAAGCGGCCTTTCCCTCCCTGGGCAACTGCGAAAAGCGCAAGACGCCCTATCCCAGCTATTCCGAATGCATTAGAGATCCGGCCATACCCTTGCCGCCAGTGGAGTGTGGCTGCCTGAACAAAGTCTTCACCTGCGATGCATGGGCCATACTGCGGCGGCGCGTCGCTCGAGGATTGACACCGCATAAGCTGTGCGGAGAGGCTTAAGACTGACGCAACCAGTGTGAGAGAGGGGAGCTGACTAGCACAGCTATCACATTGAAACAATTGGAGCTGGCGCTTAAGACATTATCGAGACTGTACGGCCTATGACGAGTAGAGAGGTTCGAATGATTTGATAACTGACTGAGTTTTTGGTTATAACCGCAGAGGAAAGTACAGAGTGAAATAGCTTGAGGAGCGCAATTATTATTTTTTTAATTTAATTTAAATTATTCTGAACTACCGAAAAAATATATAGAGACAGTTGATAAGTAAAATAACCGTATTTGTTCATAATCAACAATAAATGTAAGCCTTTTTCCCCTTCTAGGCCAACAGAGTAGGCTGATAGAGTAGGATTTTCAAAGTTCGAACTGCTGTCATTCACATAGATCTTTTCGAAATAAAATTCCTTCCAAATTTTCCCAGAGAAATGCTGCAAAATCAGGTATTTCCTGCCGGTCGGCACATTTTGTGGCTGGCCACGCTGACTCGCCGGCTGTGCAGCAGCAAGGATGCTTCCTGTGGCAAGGACACGCCGAAGTGCGACTCGAAAGGCAGCGGAAAATCGTCTTGTAAGCGTACACCCAAGCCCAAGGACTGCAAGAAAAAGCGTGCTCCCTATCCCAGCTTTTCCGAGTGCAAAAAGAACAAAATTCCGCCAAAGTCCCCAAGCGAATGCGATTGCCTGAAGCTTGATAAATAATATACAAATATAAAAATAAAATCTAGAGTATAAGATGTTATCGATATATTGATATATGTATATTTATTGTCGATATTAATCGATATCGGTGCAATTTTAAAACTGAGTAACCTAGGCTTGCTTTATCGTTTGCGATTCGGATTTCATTTATTGTAATAAAATTGAACAGAGCCACACACTTTCACACTTCCATAAATTTCTAGATAAAACGAGTAATTGAAATTTGTTCGTTGTCAAAATTCAAAAAGCGAAGATGCAAACGTTTAAGCAATTGAATGAACTTTTCAAATTAGGTAAGCGGAGCCTTCACCTGGCTGCCAATTCGACGCTTTTCGATAATAGCTGCTGGGAGCTACGGAAGCAAGCCCGCCAGTCGGAGACGACGATCGATTCGAGTCGGCACTGTAGATACGATCAGCAGTTTTATCGCCCACGTTCGCTCGATTCGCGCTTTATCTCTGACACCTGGGTGGCACGCAGAGACGATGAACTGGACAATGATGCAGCAGACGATGCAGACAATACGGAGTCAGAGTATCGATCGAAGCCGCCACTCGGAGATCGTTTAGATCGGATCCACTACAAGCCGATGCGCCTGAAGGATCGTTGCTACAGTCGCACCTGGACGGACTTTGAGGACCTGAAAGTCAAGCAATATATTCAGCCATACGTTCCGCTTCGGCACACACCAGCGCGCAAGAAATCCAAGCCCCTCAAGGAGTACAGACAGCCCATAGCAGCCAAAAGGCCAAAGCCCCACTTCAAGAAAACCCCCACCAACGAATGCTTCCGCTGCCAACGCGTCCCCAAGTCCACCACTGCCTATTATTTTTAGTGTTTCCGTAATTGATATCATGTCGACAGTATAGTTGAGATTTTTGGGTTTCTTTCGCTACATTTTCTTTCTAGTTTAATATACAGCATTTATAACAGACCGTGGCTTGAGTTTTATTTGGTATGGCTGATGCAGATGTGAGTCTATTAATATATTTAGCCTTGTCTATGAGAAGGTTATATGTGAGAAGATGGCTCAAGCATACGATTATGATTATGTAATAATATTCATAGTAATCAGTGAATGATTTGATACATTTAATACTAGCTTTTATATATTTATGTATATTATTTTATATATCTATTTTATTATATATTTTAATAGCTCAACGGATTCAATATTCTTCGCCAAAAAAGCTGTAAAAAACTCTAAGCTCTCTTAAGTCATATCTTTACTTTTTCATTTATGCTTATTTATGCTTAGATCGGCCCTCTTTTACTTTTTTCGCCTTCAGGTTTCAAATGATAAAAGTCATTTAAACAGATTATATAGCTAATATATTTGGCTCGTGATTTAGTTTACCTGATTCAGTTTATCTGCTTAGTCGAATCTCGCTCTATGATATTATCAACATTCTAGGCTGGCTTTGCATTTCACTTTAAAAAGATGACAAATGCTGGTGCGTTGGGAAACACAAAATTTAGTCGAAAATTAGGTTTGCTGGAGGAAGTTTCGTTCCGGAAAAAGGAATAATGAAAATCGATCAGTAAAATTCGAAATTTAAAATTTTTTTTTGTTTTTGGCACAACATTTTACTGACCATTTGTTATTTTCGATTTTGGCTCATCCACGATGCAATCTCTACGGAATAATTTTTCTAACCTGACACTAGCGGCTCTACAGAAATGCTCGAAGCAATTCAATCAACAGCTATTTGCATCAATCGGATTTTCAAAGCGGGGCCTTGACACTCTGTATGGCGCAGAGTCGTGCGAGGATTGCGTGGAATCGTACCGCATATCGCCAGCAAGGGAGGACTTGAAAAAGATTGAGGCGCCCGATCCTTTTAAATCCAAGGATCCATGCTGGCAATCTCTGCGTCGGACAGAGTATAAATGCCGCACTGATCCCGAATTTATGATTGATTCATTCGTCAATGAGCAAAAGAAGTGTCTAGGCGATCCCTGTGCATTCGACGTACCCCGTGCTGATCTGAAGTACTACAGGCCGTCCGATAAGCTCAAGAAGAAATACGCACGCACGTGGATCAAGTGCGTAATGAAGCGGCGCAAGGTGAAGATGCAGTGCGCATGGAAGCCAGTTGAGTACGAGCGTCGCACGTTCAAGAAGTTCGTTCCAAAAGATGCGTGCGAGGCCAAACCTTGCACTTTGGGTGTCCCGGATCTAGGTCTGGCCCAATGCAAGAAGAAAACCGAAGATTCTGCCTGTCCGCGGGTCACAATGCCGGGCTGCAAGCCGGGCCGTGTTCCGCCAAAATGCACTGTGGGATTCAGAAAGCCAAAGGACTGTCGCAAGCGCCTAACCAAGTATCCCGCATTCTCCGAGTGCCTCATGGATCCCTTGCCGACCGCTCCACCCGTTGAATGCAACTGCCTCAAGACTCCTTCAATGTGCAGTGTTTGGGAATACTTTCGCAACAAGAAATCGTAGGCCATCTGACCTATGCGAAATTTTATAAAATTTATATATATATATATATGTGTGTATATACATTATATATATATGTCGATATAAATTTTGAAAGAAATTATAAGCAATTATGCGGAGCCATACTTTGCGCCTGCACCAAACTGTGCCTATTCTCGTACTGTGACTAAATTAGAGTACCAAGCATAGGAATTGTCGAAAAGCATAAACAATATGAAATATAGCGATATTTCGATTATGAATAAACTTATTAAGGGACTTGTCCAACTGCGTTTCGCTTTATTTTTAATTATTTATATTACCAAAGCTCATTGTTTTTGTGAAATTCCTGTCTGTTATGTGCGAATCTAATTAAATGTGGCGTCAAGGTTAAAGATATACACGTAGCAGGAAGCGTGACCCTATAAATTATAGATTCTATATGTGACGGTTTGTTTCAATCAATCTCATGTCCGTTAGTCTCTGTGCCATTTCGGAACTCCGTCTGTGCCTCCATCCGTCTATTTGTTCGCCCGCCCTAAAGTCCTTCCGTTAGTCTACCCGTATTTCCCTCGCATTTATCCGTCTGACATTCCGTGCTTCATTTAGTCCGTTCGTCCTACTCTTGCACCAATCCGTACGACGATCATTCCGTTCTTTCGTCACTGTCCTTCTGTATTTCCCTCGCATCCATCCGTCGGCATTCCGTACAACTTTTAGTCCGTCCCCACGTCCCTCGCCGCAATGCAGTTTCTACGTTTCCCTCTTTCAGTTTTTCTTTTAGTTTTAAGTATTTGATTTTGACATTCCAAAACAAATTATTGTACAAAATTCAAAAAAATGTCTTTATGCCCCAGACTAGTGTCAGGAATGCTGGCGCGGAGCCCTGCTGCCATGGCCAGAAGTTTGGTGTTTTTCTCGAAGCGGCACGCCCACTCGGAGAACCTTGACGTCGACCCAGGCAAATGCTGTAAAATTCGCGACGCCGAGTCGCAGAAATGCCTCGAAGCAAAGATGACCGGATGCAAGCCGACCAAGCTGCCGAACGACTGTATCAAACATGAAGATCCGTTGCATGTATTTTTGGAGCAATATCCCAAGCATTTGCTGAAGATCATACGACCCCTGGATGACAAGTGCGAGCTCTACAGGCACGATACGCTCCACTATGAGCCGTCGGACAAGACGCGCCGATACCAACGCACGTGGCCCGAGTGCCCGCTCATTTGGCTGCGACCACGAAAGATCTGCTGTCCAGAGCCGGTGCGCCATCTGCCAGCGGAGCGGCGCACCAGGAAGCCGCCCAGCGGGCCCATCTCGGTGACGGACAAATTTGCACACAAAATGAGGCTGGTGTGCCAAGAGACGCGCTGGCACACCAAGCCAGAGCTGAAGTGTAAGACGGTCAAGAGCTCATCGCAGTGCACCAAGGAGATGGCGCCGTTTCCCAGCTTCTCCGAGTGCAATCAGCTCTTCACTCCACGCTACTGCGACACCGAGTGCGCCTGCCGAGCCGTGCCCAGCCTGTGCGAGCTATGGCGGCTCTACCATCGCAACACGGAGCTGACGAAGAGCTGCACGAAGGCATTGGTCAACTACTGTCCATTCAAGCGTCGAGCACGCCCTTTGCACTGAATAGCAAGTCAAGGGGCTATAGATACCGAGAGCTATTTCAATTTTACAAAAAAGTTTCCCTTGGCCAAGGCCTGGGTAATTATATCAAAATTCGTATTCGGTCATGGAGCTAAATTTCAGAACGTTTCGTCTGCTGTCCCCGCACAGGAGCTTCTTGAAAGCAGCTGGCAGCTGTTTTGTACGGCTTCGTTATTTATCTGGCGACCGGAAACCGCCCGCCGATCCGCCCTGCCAGCGGCACGATCCGGATTGCCATGCCGTCGACGACCCATGTGAGTCGGCACGCAATGTCTTCAAATACTTGCTGCCCTTCGATGAAAACGTGCAGCGACAGCGGCAGCAGAATGAGCTGGAGAGGCCCTGCTGTGTCTCGCGCTTGACGGCCAGGGAGCCCTGTCCGGCCCAGCCCTGCCCCAGGAATAAGCGCATCCGGGAGCAGAAAGTGGAGAAGCCGCCGTTTCGGTCCATGTGGGAACCACACTTCGGGCCCGTTCGTTCGAACTGCGAAGATCGGTTTCCCCGCTTCGATGCCATCTACTACGAGCCGTCGGACAAGACCAGATTGTATCAGCGCACCTGGAGTGAGTGTCTGCCAGTGAAGGAGCGCCTGAAGAAGGTGTGCTGCCTGGATGGCATTCAGCCGCCAGAGGTGATGAAGCGTGTCAAGGAGCCCTGTCCCGTCGTGACCTGCAGATTCGACTATTCGCGCATGCGTCACATCTGCGAGAACGCCGTAATTGATCCGACCTCAAAGTGCCGTAAGATCCACTGGCCCTGCTGCAAGCCGGCGCGCTGCACCGTGGACTGTCGTCCCACCAGAAAAAAGGAGCACTGCCAGAGGCTACGAGCCCCCCACCCATGCTTCTCGGACATGTATCGAGTGGCCAGAGCCCGACGCTCTGTTGAGTGCCCCCTGGGCAACTGGTCAATGTGCGAAGGCATTCGGGTGCAAATCAGACGCGATAGCTACGGCCTGAAGGGCTCTTACTGCTAGTGCCGGCAGCTACGACCAGGATCGGTGTATGAGCTCAGTACGCATGGCCTGACCACACTACTGATCCTCGACATAGCTGTCAATTAGCAGGCGAAGCCAGCCTAGCCTAGCATAGGCCGAGAGAGTGAAAGATCTTCCCTTATTGATATTACGATATATTCGCAAATTGCAACGGTGAATATTTATTCCTTTTCTGAATGTCGATTTTAATAAAAAATTGAAAAAGACAATCTAAAAAAAAAATCGAATCGATTCGTGTATTGATGACATCATATTTTAGGGATCTGTGATAATAATTTTAGCTGAAAAATACCCAGTGCCGTCCTCCAGTCTCTGAAGTGCGCGCAGTAGTGCATATCGCATTATCTGCTTCGACTGCGGGTCATTCATGTTCGTGTCGATGACAGTTTTGCCAGATTTGTTAACAGCGACCTCATTGCTCTCGCTGTTCTCGGCCCTCTCGCCGTTTTCAGCTCCCTCAGCTCTCACATCTGGTTTCGCTTCGCGATCAATCTTGACCATCGACATGCTTGGCTCCTCATCAGTTGCTTCTGGCGTCTCATTCGATTCGGCACCCGCTACAGGCACCTCGATAGTCTGGAAGGGCTTATAGGCTGGTATAAAGTCATCCTCAATATTGACTCGCTGAATCGGCTTGGAGTTGTCTAGCCGATTGGAATCTTCGCCTTTGCCAAGAGACAGCGCCTTAACCTCGTTGGACATTTGCTTTAAGCTCTCGCTACGATTTACAACCTTGAGCATTGCAGCATGAAGTTCGCCAATTCGACGCGACGCCTCGGTGAACTCATTGGTGCTCTTCGGTAGTTGGGCGCTAGGATCCGAGGAGGGATCATTGATGTCCATAAACGGGCTTTCGTCGTACATAGTGATGCGATTGTCCATAGATGCGGTATTTACCTCGCTGCTAACGATTTTTCCGAGCTGCTGGCTGTCGTCAGTGTTGCCTAATGCCTCGACATCGTTTCCTTCATTATTCTGGGCAAGTAAAATGGAATTTCCCTCATCGTGGAACTCGAATTTGTCGAAATCGGCCTTGAAACCGAAATTTAAATTTACTTTGGGTTGCTCATCGAACTCGACTCCTACCAATCGACCCAGGGTTGTCTTTTCGCCATCTGCGCTATCGCAGCGCTTAATTATGGACTCGATCCGTCGAGCTAGCTCGGTTTCCAGCTCCTCTTCACTGTCCTCGGCGTTAATCAGCTCGTTTTGGACAGTCTGCAAGTCCTGCAATGCACTTGCCTCCGCTACCTCATCAAGGTTTGTCGCAAACTCTCTTATGTTTGGCTGACCCAACTCAGCGTTCAGATCGCCGCTGCTGAAGCTTCGACAGGCATCATTGACATTGCGTTCACTCGATTTATTTGGTATTTCATTGGAGCTGGACGTGTACCTCGTTGATCCGATCTCGTTATGTTGTCCCTGGCAATTCATTCTGCTATCGGCGTTACATACTCCTCCATCTCGTGCGCGGGTGTGCTCGGCGGCGGAGGAACATATGATGGGCATCCACGACGATGGGGCCAGGCTGCAGCGACTTATGCAGTGTAAGCAATGAGCTATCCCAGTTAAGCGGGACATCGCAGCGGCCGCTTCTTTATGTCTTATATTAATAATTTAGGTAACAGAAATTTGGAAATCGCCCCAAAAAATAATTATTGAAAAATGTGCCAACTTATATTATAATATATCAATCACACATTCCTGATGGAACACACTCAACCGACAGAGACTGCTTCGATTTGCCATGTACTGAATGCTAATATATTTTGAAAAGCTGATGAGATATGATTTTATGTAAGAAGCCATTGGAAAATCCTTTTTGTCCACAGACAAATGAGGGTTATACCTAAAGGACTTTCTTGAGTAATCAGAAAAAAACTCAGTATATTCCGAGGTCTGGTAAAGAAGAATCTGTAGAGAACGACGCTACGATGGTTGACTTAAAGGGAGCCTCGAAGCAGGAGCTAAACAAGATCCAAAAAAAAAAAAAAACGAGTAATGGAGCCGACAAGAGTCGCAATACTTAAAAGACCTCGTGTTTAAGAGAGACATGAAGCGTAAAAGAAAACGAGTTTTTTCACATCAGGATTATATATATATTTTGTAAAGTCATATATACATTCTAGTGTGATCTAGAGTGAACACCTCTGGACTTGCCAATAGAGCAAGTCCACAAAAACTATATTGCATCTTTTACATATGCATCTAAATTATGCACTGTAGTTAAAATGGATTTGGTCTATTTGCAGGTGGGGCATTCGCAAAATTTGGATTGGATTGTATCTCTTTTGATACTAGCCCGATGGGCTTCGCAGGTTGAAGACAGTTTAAGGCAGCGGCATTCAGCGGGACGTTCGGGTATCTCAGCCGGATCCAACTGCCTGCACTCTGAATAGCTGGGGTAGGGACACTTGGGCTTCTCGCAGACTTTCGGACGTCGCACTATATTGCAGGTCGGAGGAACACGCGCTGCTCTACAGCTGGGTAGCTGCACTCGCGGGCAGTCCTGGGCTTTTTTGTTGCAGTCGAAGCGCGACTTTTCGTGATTTTCAGAGCACGCGCCTTTCGAAGAAGAAGAATAACTGGGAGGACACCGGATGAGGCTCTCGGGCGGTATGGCATCGCACCAGCAGCAGACCCGCTTGGGCACCATTTTGGGACAGCATTCCCACCAGGTGCGCTGGTATTGGCGGCACTTGTTTGACGGCCGGTAGTATAGCACATCGAACGGGGTGTTCGGACACTTTGGACAGCACTCGGGCGGATAGCTAAACAGCGCTAGCTGCTCCTTGGTGGGATTGGCCACATCCTCCCACATGGACTCGTACTGATCGGTATTATTTTTTGTTAGTCTCTTGTTCTGGGCAATCCACTCGGCCGCCTCGTAAAATGACTTTTGGTTCACTTTGATGGGATAGCGTGTCTCTGATTGACGATGATTGATGCTACAGGGATGCATCTTAGGGCAACATGTCGGCTCTTGAAGCTCTTCGCAGCTACCGTCTTTAGGTGTCTCGGAGTCACTTGAACGGCTATTGTCCTTTTTCTTGCCCAAGCGATTTGTGCCGTACAGCTTTGCATGCTGCACATGGATTTTCCCTAATGGCCTGGACGGACTTAGGACCAGTTTCCTAAGCATAATGATAATTTACAGGCCTCGAGTAAAATAAATAAATAAATAACTGATTTAAAATTTAATTTGGAATTTTGAATAATGTGAGGCCGAAAATTCTATCGAAAATGTTCTTTAAATGCCTTACGGAGTGCCTACTTGAGTCAGGGTAACTGACAAGCAAAGCTTAGGTGTAATCGATTAGGTTTTTGTTACTTTGGAAAATGGAAAAGCAGGGTATACTGTACTTGCGATAGTTTATGTATCAGACTGGAGGAGGCGTGGTAGACACCATAAAGTACTTATATGTATATTCTTTATCAGAACTTTTACTCTCGACAGCTGAGTTGATCTAGCCAGGTCCGTCTATTTATTTGTTCGTCCGGACAGACGGACGGTATGAGACTTCCGCTGATATCTCAGAAGATATCAGAGCTTGAGAATTGAAATTTTACATGTAGACATGTGTACACATTAAGCAGTAGTCGCTTTAGTTTTTATCGATAATAATCGATTATTTTATCTCGTGTTTTAATTAGTTAAAATACTCTTAGATCTTAGTCTTTGCATTTACTTGCATTTATTTAGAACATTATTACCCGGTTCAGAGAGTTCGATAAAGATATTCCCACTATAAAAGAAGATATAGAGAATTAATTGCAGCCCAAGCGCAGTCGCTGCAAGCTACGCAGTTGGCAGAGCGCGTACATATGCATGTCAATGCAGCCTGACATATATATTTATAAGAGTAGTGCTTGCAGGGTTGATCTGATAGTCAAGTACTCTCAATTACAGATTTCATACTTGTTTATTTTTTGGATATGTTTAGCAGCGGGATCCTTCTGCCACAGTCGACTGTTGTTTATCCACAATGAAATAAATAAATTTGTGATGCGACTACAGCCGAAGGTGAAAGAAGATTCACGCTGCCGGACTACAATAACGTAACTAACTCGTACGACACAATTAAAAGTTTGCTTGTATTTGCGATTTCGACCTTGGCTTCGAATTGAGTAGACTATTGGCGTAGTTGGCTAGGGCCTGGTAGCGGGCCTTCGTTTGGGCCACAGATCGGCCCAGCACCGGCTGACCTGGGGCACATAATTCAAGTCGGCCTTGCGCCGTCCTCAGCCCAATGCAATCAGCTATGGATCTGCGCGTAGCACTCGACAGCATCGATCCTTGCCGTATTCGGTTAACTCCGGGCAAGTTGGCGTCACGGCCTTGCAGGGCATTGCTCTGGCCTTGGGCGCAGCTATAGATCTTATCAAAGCCCGTGGATCGGTTCAGTAGGGGCGTCTGATACTGCTCCGACGACTGCCACAGCGAGCACTTGCGCTCCACTGGCGGCACTCGAGCCGGCCGCGGTGGCGGGACCTTGGGCTTGACTGCCACCAGTGGATAGCTGCAGCGCAAGGTGCCAGCCTGCACCCTCGAGTAGCGTGTCAGAAACTTGGTCAAGCGCTCCGCACAGATTGTGGCCAATATGGAGGTGGCGGCCATTGAAACTAGATGATAGACCGTTGAATCGTTTGAATGCCAGTTTCCAGTTACTCAAAGAATGACTAAAGATTTGGAGGACTCTCAACGAGATTGTACAAGTTTGTCGCTTTAAATGTCAGTGCACTTGCTTGATCAAGACAAATTAAACTGAATTTCCGTGTACTTTCGTTCCAACCAAAAAATAATAATATTAATTTCGTGTTAATTTCAATGAATTGTCAAAATTTTGAGGAGAACTGAAGCCCGACTTTGGGTGAAATTCCAGTTTTTCTTGGCATAAATTAAAAATTTTTGTGGAAAGCCAAGAGCGACTTTAATGAGTTGCGTATTCTATTTGATCGGCAAAGATTGGGAGGAAGATGTGAAAATCCTTTGTAAACGCAAATCGAATCGATACTTTGTCGAACTATAAACGATAATTGATACATGGACTGTCGGCCATATTGATCGCTTAGCCGTAGACATTCTACGCATCGACATGTGAATAACAACAAACTGCGCATGTTGCGATTTAATTGAACATTTAGCCAAATTAAAATACATTTTATTACGCAGCCGAGAAAGAGCCAAAGTCTTGCAGAGAAATGCAAAACATGGCTAAAAGCGCGCTCGCCCAATCAGCCTAAGCGAACGGGCCAAAAGGCCTGCAGACAGCCGGAGACAGACTCTGGGACAGAGACAAGGACTGAGACAACTGCGACGTGGACAGAAATCTCAAGCTGTTGGCCAGGCTTAGGCACGCAACGGTTAATCGTACATATATATAGATTTGTTTGTTTTTTCTATTTTGGCTGTGAATTGTTGCCGTATTTTCCTATGCGAAATTTGGCACAGATTCGCAGCCATTTGAGACGGAACTGTGAGCCAAGTGGCCAAAACTGGTTTGCCAGCGCGGCGGGAAGCGGGGGTGAGCGTTTCGGAAAGGCAGCTAACATGCGTTCTGCAATTGTTTAATAGCCTAATTAAAATGTGCGCTGGAACAGGTTAAGAGCCTGGAAAGTTGTACAGCACATGCAAAAAATGCGACGGCATCGAGTAACAGCAGCAGGAGGCGGCAGCAGCAGCAGCAGCAGGAGGCGACAGCTGACGAGTCGCAGTCACTGTGTTGCAGCCAGTCACTGTCACTGTCACTGTCGTTGGCGGGTGGTTTGTCACTGGATTTCTACTTTATTTTGTGCAATTTTTCTCTTTTTCTCTCTCTGCATTTCGTTTCCTTTTTTTTCAGTTTTTCTGTTTTATTTCTTGCTCGCAATTACATTTGGTTGTTAATTGCATTATGCATATTTATGGACCGGCCCGCCAGTTAGAGGGACTCGACTCCCGGACCCGGCACAATGCGGCTCATTAGCATACATCAGCGCGTTAAGCGCAGAATGAGTTGCCCAGGACGAAGCTAGAGCAGGAGGCGCAGTCTGAGTGAGTGAGTCACATCAGCGCTGTCTGCTGCCGAGTGCCAGCATCTCTGTGAGCATGCGAGTGGCAGTTGCCCTCGCTCGCTCGCTCTCCTCTCCACTAATTTAAATTAAAATATGAAAAATACTCGAGGCGACGAGCAGTGCAGCAGAGAGCACGAGTGAGAGAGCTCAGCGAAAATCAAATCTAAAATAGCTGCCGGACACAACATAATCAAATTGAATATGTCCAGTCTCTGGCAGACATGAGGTGTGAATGTTTTTCCGTGCGAGTGTGAAGATTTGTCGACAAGCATGTAAATCTCATGCTAGCATTTCGCTCTGTTCTATGTGAGTGACTGTTGTAGAAAAGTATTTCTTTAATAAAAGCAAATAAAAATAAAGAAATATATTACAAATATATGAGAGAGTTTTCTTATTATTACAGGCATATTTGGCATGCTCAAAAATATGAAATAAAATAAAATAAATTATGCAACATATTCTACATGTTGTACCACAATTAATAAAGGAATTTATTTAATATATATTATAATTTCCCATATAACAATTGTTAAAATTCTTCGTACAATTAATTTAAAATTTATATAAATAATTAAAAATAAAATCAATTGTTTCCACATATTTTTGCATATATGAACAACATTTCTAATATTTATATTTTGCTTAATTGGGCAACATATTCCAAATCAAATGTTGCTCAACATTGTAAATTGTTGCTAAGCTATTTATATTAGATAAGAGAACAGTTGAGAAGCTTGCAAGAGTTTGCTTTGTTCTGCTGCTCCACACTAAAGCAACTTCAATCAAGGCCTTAGGTAAACAGCTGCGAGTCAGCTCACACGCCCACCCACACACTTACACACACACACACACACAATAACACACAGAGATTTACGCACTCGCACGCATACATGCGCCTATGGGAATTTTCTTGGCCGCCAAGAATTGCCAAAGTACAAATTATACATATATACACACACACACATACATATAGATGTATGTATGTATTTATGCCTACTCTCAGCATGAGCACTTCATGCGAGTGCCCCGGCTACAGCCCGTGCTCCATGCGCCCGATGCTCGACTGGCGTTTGCTGTGCGCCTGGTACAACGCAGCGCTGCCGCGAGAGAGAAAGAGAGCATAGGGACTCTATAATAATGAGAACGAAATGGGCAGAACCTACCGACCGAGCACGTGAGTGCGGCACGCTTGGAAAGTCGCAACAAATGGCGGTGATAAATAAATATGCCATTAGCATCCACTTGGAAAGCAGCAGCAACGTCATTTCCACATGCAAAATATATGCACATGCATGTGTGTGGAAATTTTTTGAGGCGGCATTTGTATATCAATATGAGGCAGCGGCAAACTTTCTAATCGCACAATAATTGCAGGCAAAAATGAGAAAGAAAAATAAACGAAG
>NW_022046027.1:3983-15870 GCF_001654015.2 Drosophila navojoa
CACACACACACACACACACACACACACACACACACACACACACACACACGCACACACACACACACACACACACACACACACACACACACACACACACACACACACGTGCACACACACACTACTCAGGCGCACTCACGTCTCCTGGCGTATCCTTTTACAGCAGTCGCTAACACGTCGCCTGGTCTACTGCTGCCTGCATGTTTTAATATCGAGTGAGAAATTCCTGGGGCCAGGCCGAGGAATGCCTGCGCTTTGATGCCGAGTGGCAAATGGCGAACGCGCATTGATATGCGCACCTGTGCAGGTGGAGAGGACATGCAGGAAATGCCTGCACTTATTGCTGTCCTTTGTTTATTGTTGCTGCTAAATGCGGTGCAGTGAGGACTGTGCCAATGGATAGAGGAGCTACATATATCTGGCAGCAGTTCACTATAGCGCGTATTCACTGCACCCATGCCAGTTAAAGGCTTCACTGTGCGCTTTAAGGCCGATGTCAAAGGACAAGCCAAAGCAAGGCAAATAAAAGTTAACTGCATGCCCGGAAGCAGTAGCAGGAGCAGCAGCAGGAGCAGCAGCAGGAGCAGCAGCAGCACCAGCAGCAACAGCAGCAGCAGCAGCAGCAGCAACAGCTTCCGCTTCCTGCTTTGGCCTCAGCTCAGATAAAACTAATGTTGCTGTTGTTGTTGTTGTTGTTGTTGTAGCGTATATTATGAAATGCAAGTGTAATTGAAAAAGGCGCACGACGGCAGCCAAGGAGCGGGTCGCAGGTCCTTTAAGCATCGCTCATCCTGTTGCTATTTTAATTAAACAAAAAGCGTAAAATGTTTGACCATTCCTGGCGGACGAAAGAGCGAGGAGAGGGCGGGGCGAGGCAGGCTGCCTGTGTCTGTGTGGCTTACTGGCTCCAGCTGTTTGTTTGTCCAGCGACTTGTCTTTCGGCCACGTAAATATTCTTGGCCAACAAGCACAAAATTGTTTGCCCCCGATGTGGCCGATGTGCCCGATGTCCTGTGTCTCCTGTTGCAAAACAAATTAATTGTCTGTCGTTGTTTTCTTTTGCACATAAAGTTTTGCCGTCATGTCCTTGCGGTCGTCCCTGTTTCGTTGCTGTCGCAATTTTCAGCGCTCTGTTTGTTGCGTAAATTGCGGCCATTTTTGTTGTTGCTGCTGCTGCTCCTGCTACTCCTGCTGCTGCTGCTGCTGTTCTCTGTTGTCTGTTGTTATTTGCGCTATCTTTTCTCGTCTGCTGCCTCACTCGTCGCTCGTCTCACTCAAATTTCACTTGGCTTTCGCTTAGCTCATTTACTGCACAACTTGTTATAGCTTTTTGGGTTTCCATTTGCCATCAAGTGAGACAGACAGCTTCTGCCCCCCACTCTCACTCTCTCTCTCTCTCTCTCTCTGTTTTAGTCATAATTCAAATGTAATTTCATTGCCACCATCAGCTCCCCCGACACTCATAATTATTTTTTGATTAAAGATGCTCCTGTTGTCCGTCAGTTCGTCTGGGAGCTGGTTTTTCCCTCCCCGGTCCAGAGTATCTCGAATAACTGCCGATAAAATGGGCAAAGAGAGTGCACCCTTGTGCTCGATTGGAAGTTTTTTGCATGCTGCGTGGAAATTTTATGCTTTCATCAGAGCAGATTAAAAAATATACTCAAGTTGGAGCTGGGATCTGTTTAATAAACACTCCAATATTAGTGGAATGCCAAGGAATATAGGCAGGATTATGAAGTCTTGAGGATTGAATGGCAAGAAGAAGAGATGATGATATGAAAAAGGATGCGCCAAGGAGATACAAGTCAATAAGCAGCCAATAGGAATCGAATAGAAATTCAATAAGATTCGAAAAAGCTAATAGAAACATTGCTGAAACAGACGAGAGGGAGAGACAGAGTGAGAGAGATAGAGTTATATTTCAAGTGGAGCTCATTTGAATGGGAAATTGTTTTGCCCCAGAGCAAATGAACTTTATTTGAGCTACGACTCTTGACTCCGACTCGGAATAAGTTAATTAAATATTGGCCATAAAGTGCTATTACTCCATGCCATTCCATTGCGAAAAACTCAGCTGCGAGCCCTATTGAGGCTTCTTCTGGCTGCCTTTGGCCAGTTGAACTTTTAATTTCGGTTTTTCCGACTTGGGATTCGGGCTTTGGGGCGTTTATGGCTTTTCATTTTGCTGTCTATTATGTTTGCTTATTGAGCCTGGCCAGCTGCAGCTGCAGCGCTCGGACTGAGTTGCAGCTGCAAATGAATTTGCATAAATGCGGCCGGCAGTCGACGAGCTGCCATAAATAAATAAGTCTCGATGTCATTTATAAGCCCCAAAGTGTCCGAGTGTCTGTCGCGTGTCCAGCACGAAATGCAATTGAAATGCCAAAATGCAATAATCATTTTCTCAATTTGCCAATCAAACTGGCAACACGAGCACGGAGCTGCGAGTCGAGCAGAGAATTAAACTCTTCTCACATCGTTATGCGCTTTCAATATTTGATTGAGGCTCAGGAAATGCAGCTTTAATTGAATTTATAACAATGCTCGGAATGTATTAAAATATATTTATGACACTCGGCAAAAAGCGGAATAAAAGAGAGCAGACGGGCGTATTCAACTGTCTAATACTCGCTTGCAATCGCTTAACTATCGAATGACGTGAGAGCAGGAGCAAGAAATCGGAAGAATGTGTGACACGCCCACCATATATAATTTCTGTAAAGTTAATCTTTTTCTGATTCGACCCAATATACCCTCCAGTTGCCATTTCTGAATGGGCATCGAAATATGAGCATAGTTTTCATAATATTTTAACTATATGAAACAAATTGCATTTGGCTTATATTATTTCATTTTTTTTTTCCACTCGAATTCTCATTGTGCGCAGCCCGAGCAGAACTGAGCTGAAGCTGAATTTTCGTTCCCAGTGAACGCTGTCGCCGCATTTGCATTTGCATTCGCCAAATTATAACAACATTAAAAAAAAAAAAAACTAGTTAAAAGTTGACAACAATGAAACGTCAAAAAGCTTGAAGCGAAAAACTTTCAAACCGTGACTAAACAAAAACAACAATACAGATAAAGAGATATATATGTATATGTATACAAGTGTATATATATACATGTTGAAACTCTAAACCCTTTTATACTCTGTAGCCATCTGAAATGCAAATGGAGTTGTTCTTTATGCCAGAGCTGTCAAGGAATCGAAGAAGCTATGATATGATCGTGTTTGTGTCTATCTTTATGCAGAGATACCATCAGTGCAGCTGTGGATCTATAAGTTTTCTCGATTGATATACCAATAAATCGACATGTCGAAGTCGATATACTCTATCGATTGCCAGGAATGTTAATGTAAAGAATCGCTTAACTTTTTTATCAGAAGAAGCTCAAGTTTCTGAATAGATCTCATTGTCTTCCTCTTGCTCTTCAATTCACTCTATATCTGCATCTCCTTTTCGATAATTGTTTCGATATATATCGATGCTAAGAAGTAGCCGCAGCACTTGTTTAATATGAAACTTATTTTATATATTAAATATATGCATAACTGATTCGTAAATCTTTTCAGAGTCGCTCAACACTAATGCATTATCGATATATATCGATAACTACGCTTACAGCTTTAGCTGCAGTTAATGAGAGCCAGTTGAGGCTTATTTTATCTACTGCCTCAGCTGCCGTCACTTTACAGGGTATCTCTAGGCGTGCCACTCAATACTCCATTTGCAGTTAATGCGCCCACGCCTAGCTGCCACGTCTACCTTCTACCTTCTTCCTTCCTTTTTTGTGTTCTTATTTTTTTTTTTTTGCTCTTTGCTTTTGGCCCGTTTTTTGTTTTGCCCAACAATAAAAGCAAATTTTTCTAAAATTTCATGTCGCCTGTGTCGCTGCGCCGCAAGGGCTTGAGGGTTGAGGGTTGGACCTGCCCAAGCTATTTGCAATTTAACTTTTTGCCATACAGACACAGACACAGACACAGCCGTAGCCGTAGCCGTAGCCGTGGCCAAGGGATGGGCATGGTAAAACAAGGACACGTAGCCCCAAAGAGCTTTAGTTTTTAGTTGGCTTTTATTAACTTTTGTCTGCTCGAGTGTGTGTGTGTGAGTGTGTATATATATGTGTATGTGTGTGTGTGTGAGTGTATATATGTGTATGTGTATGTGTGTGTGTTCAGACAGTTCCACTTATTTTGGGCATAAAAGTTGCGCTATTACCGAGATTTGAGACGTTGCTGCTGTCCCTCACAAACGACTGGCCAATTTACAGTTAACTCGAATGTGGCTTAAACAAGCAGGGAGCTACCCTTTCGGGGCGGCGGTGCAGCGGCACGTCGAAGCACCACTTTATGCACAATTTAACTAGTGTCGATTCGTATTTCGTATTTTGTATTGCGTTTGCCGTTCTTCGACGGGCTCATCGACAAGAATTTGACTATGAATTGTGTTGGGGTTGGCAGCGGGTCCTTTGCCGGTGGTGCGGCAAGGCTGGCAGGTGGGGGCTCGACGGTTGAGGATGGTGGTGGTGGTGTCACATCGTCGCTCGGAGGCGCTGCAGTTGCCGCCGGCGTCGTCACTGTCATCCTGTGGTTCGGCGATGTAGGCTCGGGTGTCGTCGGGGTTTTCGGTCGCACCTGGACATAGTTGACTTGAAAGTAATCCGCTATGAACCGCGTGCTGACCTTATTTATTTTGAAGCCCTTGGACAGCATCGCGAAGAGTCCTTTGCCGCACATCTGCTCCTCGCGCAGCTCCTCCGTGGCGGCCACGTTGGCGTCGTGATCGCCCACGGCCGACTTGACAATCAGCTCACAGAAATTGCGAAAGACCTGGTGGCCCAGCGTCTACGGGTGGATAAATAGAGTGTCTTAGGAATTTGTTAAACTGCTTAGAAGACTACCTATATTCTCCCTCCCTCTCTCCCTCTCTATCTACCTATTCATTTTTAACTGGAATCATACGCAATACCAATATACTTACAGTTATCATCAGTTCGGCCACGCCCATGCGTTTGTAATGCTCGCCACAGTCCACGGTGGTCATGGCGAAGCAGAACTTGATCAGGAAAGGCGCGGCCAGGGTGAAGCATTCCTGCGCGTAGAGCAGGCGGCGCAGCAGGAGCAGCATGTTGTGGGAGCGCAGACGCAAGGCCACGTTGGCCGACTGCCAGCGCGGCACGAGGACGCCCCAGTCGGCGGAGTCGTGACTGCGATTGATGTCCACCAGCCCGAAGGCGAGCCACTTGTAGGCAATGGGCGCCTTGTAGTACAGGGGCAGCGGCAGCTCGGCGCCGTCGAGCTCTAGGGCCAGGATGAAGTCGAAGCAGATGCCGCGATCGGTGGCGCCCCTCTCCTCCGCGTACACCTGGTGGGCGAAGGGAATGCGGTTGTAGCACATCGGCCTGTACTTGATGTCGTAGATGGCGCCCCAGTAGCCGGCTATGAAGGGCACCTTGCCGATGACGTGCTGCATGTCCTGCTGCATGCGCAGATTCATGCACTTGGCATTCGCAGCGTCGCCGAAGAAGAATGGGTGCGAGTAGTTGCTTCTGTAGAGCTGAACGGTGCGCTGCTCCTCATTGAACCTGGCCGACAGCGCGACGGGCAGCCGTATGGGCAGGAATACCTCAAAGCCAAGCGGCATATCCATGGTAATCCCGCTAAGGAACGCGGCTGCAACAGATTGCAGTCACCTTGACTAGCTGCACAGCAATGGCAAAACAAATGGCAGTTGGCTTACCCGTTGTGCGCAGCGCACCCATGTGGTCTTTGAAGACGGAGTTGATTTTGTGCAGCTGCATGACGATCGCATTGATCAGCAGCTTGGCGTCGTGCACGAACCGGTGATGCTGCTCCTCGTCCCCATGGTAGTTGACCGCCATCAACTCAAATGTGTTCACAAAATTCAGCATTGCGATGATCCGTTGACATTTCGTTGTTCACGGCGTTGAAAACAAAACAATTAATTGCTCAGTGTTGCGCAGGGGCTGCTGAAGTGATAGAATTTAAATGCTGGCGTTGCCAGATCACTGCGATCGACTCGATAATGCGAAAGTCGATTAACAGTGTCTGTGTGTGTGTGTGTGTGTTTGTGTGTGTGTGTGTGTCATGAATGAAATTCAAATAGCATCCAATTACTACGGGCTTTACTACGACGCGTCTGCGCACTGGCGCCCAGCATCCACGTGGATGGACTCAGTGGCAGACATGCAGGCAGCAGGCAGCAGGCAGCGACTATGGCAACGGGCAACATCTCGAGCCAGCCACAATGCGAATTCAGTTGCTGTTCGACGTTCCTCGCGTGCGGTTGTGCCTGGTTCCAGCAGCGCATTCATTTGCATAGTTGTGTCTCCCTTTCGCACTGCCCAAACGAAGGAGTGAGTGAGTGAGTGAGTGAGTGAAAGCGAGCGCTTGAATCAAAACCGTTATGTAGAGAGCGCGCCCGCGCTGTCGCAGTCGCTGTCAACGTTTGTGTACGAAAGAGCGTGTGAGCTGGCAAAGTGCAATAGGCAGCCAAACTGCAATGGCAAGCAGCAACAACAATAACAATAACTGTAACAACAAAAGCAAAGCCAAAAGCAAAGGCAACGTGCGCGCTGCGTAAATAACAGCAGTTATCCATATACATTGAGTGCAAGTGTGTGTGTGTGCTTTTGAGTGCGTGCGTGTGTGTGTGTGCGAGAGTGCATTGGTGTAGATACTACGCGAAACTGCAGTGTAAAACAAAAACAACAAGCAACCCGGCAACAGGACAACAACAACAAAAACAACAAGAACATCGAGTGCAGAGGGCAAGTAACGGGAACTGCTTCACGCGCAAAATTTCGCTGATAAAGTTGGGGCCTAATGAAAGGTGCTTGGCCAGACTTTAGCCAGCTCGTGTTCAGCCCATGCTCCAGCGGTAAATTGAAAATAAATTGAATTGCAATAACAACAAGAAGAACAAGAAGAAGAAGAAACTAGAAGAAGTTTGTTGGACTTTTTCGCCCGTGTTGGTAAATGCGCCAAGGTGCAAAGTGTTTTTTTTTTTTTTTGCTATTTTCGGAGCAAATTGCATGCAAATTCGTTTAGTTCGCAACTCAGAGACTAAAGCAAAACGTAAAAAAAAGAGGAAAATAATAGAAAATCGCTTCTAATGGATTTTATTTTCAAGTTTGGTGCGAACTTTTCAATGCGGCCGCATGTGGCACGTTCACTTTGCGCGCCGCAACTTACGGCGGAGTGTGTAAACAATGCACTTTTTATGAACATCAACTAAATTGTGTGCGATTTATTTGGGTAGCGCCTTAAGCTGTTTAGTCTGCGGTTTCAATTCGGCGCTTTTGTTAACGTGGCTCTTCCGTTTCCACTAGTTGAATGTGGCGGGCGTTGTAAACGTGGCTAAGATTGAACAGACGGCGGAAACTTCTGTAATATTCACGAATTTTTCTTTGTGAAAATTGCGAATATTCATAAAAAGTTCAACTTCTCTGGAAATACCTTTCTATTTTATATGAAAACTAAATATATTTCACAGATTTTACTATCATAGAAATCGTGTAAAGTTTTCTCTTCTTAAATACAGTGAAACCCCCACGATTTCTATATTCACTTCGATTTGAGGCTCTCAGCTTTATAGACTATCTGTATTATAATGTTTTCTCTTTCTAAAATTATGTTTTAAAGAGTTTTTCGTCTGGTTTTTTTTTTTTTATATTAAAAGCAGAGCCCAAACTTTGAATTATGTTTCTAAAACTATTTTTGCTTATCAAATAACTCAGACTCAATCTTACAATTCCCAAACAGTTAAAGTCCTTTAAGCTTTTAAAGCCCTTTGAAATGTGCTTATAATCCTTCTGCCTTTCACTGAATATTTGATTCCCCATAAAGATTCTCTCGACGAGAGAAAAAGTATACGTTTCCTCCCAAGCATTGTTAAGCTTCAAAGAGTTTGCTCGCAACAAGAATATATATTTGCCAAGAACTTGAATTGGATTAAGCTCGGCGCTCTAATTGGAGGTCTTTCAAATGATGCTTTACTTAAGATAGCTCCACTTGGCCCTCTCGAACCCTGTGCAGCATATGTAATCCAAGGGCTCTTCAGCGCCCGTGTGGTGCGCGCGTGTGTCGCTCATTAAGTGCCCCGCCCCGCCCCGCCCCGCCCCGCCTCGATTCGACTTGACTCTGGGCGAATTGTAAGACACGTTTAGCAAGGCGACGCTTTGCCACGTCTGCCTGGCAGGAGGGGAGTCTCACCTTTGGCGTAATTGCCATTTAATTGTTTGACATCGTTTCGTTTCGTTTCGCATTGTTCTCTATATATAATTTATATATTTTATATGCTGTTGTTGCTGCTGTTGTGGTGTGCGCATAGAATTTGAAATTTTCTTTCATTATGTCGAGCTGCTGCTGCTGCTGCTGCTGCTGCTGCTGTTGGTTTTCCGTGTAATTAGACGGCAGCTGGCAGCTGCCAAGTGACTTATTTACTGCAATCGGAGTGAGGTTTTAGTTCGGCTCTGCCGTCGGCCTATGCTGCATATAAATAATCCCCAAAACCGGCCGGCAGACCAGATACAGATGCAGAGAGAGTGAGAGAGAGTGGGAGAGAGAGAGAGTGTGTGGGAGCAGCGTATTGATTTTATGAACGAGCTGCTGTTGCAGCAGCTGCAACTATTTTGAATGTTGCCGCCATGAGACGACAAACTATAAATCTGTCTGTGCCGGCATGCATACGCTATATACTACTACTATATAACACACGAGGCTGCACACACATGAAATTTATCGATTGACGCATACACACGCACACACACACACGCACGCACACTGGACAACAGAGCAGAGTGTGTGTCGTCTGCTGCTGATGTGTAGTAAAAATCGCTCGTATTTCATGCGGAAGTGACCACACACACACGCACACACACATGCATACGCACGCATGCACTCACAAAATGGCCGCCCATGTGCGTCCTCGTAGTAGTTGTCGTAGTAATTGTTGCAGCCGGCAAAGGCACGAAAGGATAAATGGATTGGTTTATTTAAATTTTACGTGCTCGTGTTGGAGCATCGTACGCAGCAGGAGTAGCAGGAGCAGCAGGAGCAGCTTAACCAGTTACTAGCCCAATTCGTGGCTGTTTTTTGGGCAACAGCTGCATGGGCTCGCATTGCGTATACGCAACGTGCGTATGCGCAATGTAAAGTGTTTTCGTAGTAAACACATGGAAAAAAAGGCTGCGAATGCGACGCAGTTGCTGCGGTTGTTGCTGCCATTAATTAGTCGAGCGGCAAGTTTCACTTTTTATTTTTTGCGACTGTCGTCCTCCTTGTTGTTGTTTTTGTTGTTGCTGTTGCTGCTGGCGACCCTAATCCATCATTTACCACAAAAGTCACGTACAGCTCAGGCAGCCTGAGCTTGAAAAGGAAACTTCCACTCGGAAGAAAGTTCATGTAACTTTAACACGCACACACATACATATACAACGGGGGTAGCTAGCGTGTGTGTGTGTGTGTGTGTGTGTCAGTTCTTATAGCTGCCAAGTTTGTTGTAACAAATTAAGAAATCACTTTCGCGCCGCCAGCAAAATATGCGCACGGAAAGTTGCCTGCAAGCCGGCAGTTGCAGTTCGAATACCCTAGCCAAATGATGGCAGTGGGTATATTGAACATAGGAGAAGTGAGGCGAAGGGTTTTAGAAAGAGCTACGAATGTGTTGATATAGATGTAGATATGTAGATCAATATGTTCCCTTTCTTCTGGGCTATAAGCAAGAGAAGTCTTTTCGGAAGAGACGTATGATCGCAAGCAAGAATCTTCTTTTGAATGTAAGCTGAGTATACATACTATAGGTGTGATATATTGTATATTATAGCATATGTATATGTATAGGTATATATATATATGTATAGATATGTAGATCTGTATATGATTCCCTTCCCATCTTTAGATATTGCTTTGCCTATAAGCAGAAGAAGTCTATCCGCAAGAGATGTATGATCGTAAGCAAGAATCCTCTATTGAATGTAAGCTGAGCATACATACTATAGATATTCTATATACCTATATATGTATAGCATTAACTGAATTATCAACCACTTTCTGTAGCTTTTCACATTCTCTTCTCCTCTTTTACATCACATTCCTCTTGGTTAGGATATTTAACAGCACATCAACCCCTTCATTCTCTATTTAAAAACCCATCTCGTAGCACTCCCTGCATTGGCTGTCAGAAGCGACAGCCTAAAAACAGACGCGACCCCAAAAAGTGTTGCACAAAACAAATGGCCAAAAAGGTCGACGCCATCTAGATATGATGTATGAATGGGCGCTGCTCCTGCTCCCGCTCCTGTTCCTGCTCCTGCTCCGCATGCATATTATATCTATTCCAATTGTGTACAACTGTAAATACATATATGTATATGACATGCATATATGTATATATATATATATATATTTACAGGCATATCTGTTGGCTGCTAACGTCGACCTGGCAAACAAATTTTTGTGATTGGCGTGTGACATTTTCAGCGCGAACGCTCACTGGATGCCGCTCGAGTATTTAAGATATTCGCATTTCTGTTTATGTCTGTCTATGTACATTTGATTGATGTGCAAAGTACTGGGCGGGGGATAGGGGGCAGGAAGGAAGCAGGGCACGCGTGTCATGGCCTCAGCTGAGGTGTCAGACGGGATCTCAAGCAAGAGGCGTTTGCGACGTGCAAACTTTGGTATATCATATAAAGTCATATATTGTTTATGGGCATGCCGAAAGTGAAGAAGGGTATATTGGCTTTCATGTTCGAATTGATTTGCTGACTGTCCGCCTATCTGTCTGTCTCTCTGATGCTTTGGAGCCAAGCTAAGCTATTGCAGACTGCCCTCGCCTGGGATTTTCAAGTGAGCGAGTATGAAGCAGTCAATGACGCCCGTCTGCTGCATTCCTGGTTAAAATAGTTTGAAGTGGAATAAATTTCGAGCTCGCGAAACTTGGATTTGAAGTTAAGCCAAGGCATGTCTAGGTATGCCTGCAAAGAGCAAAAAACAAAACTCTTCAAGTTCTTCTAAAGTTCTCTGGCATTTAGTTAAATGGCTTTCGCTACCTTCTCTCTCTCTCTCTCTCTCTCTCTCTCTCTGCCTCTTCAGGTCGCATATGTATGGCAGCTAGGCACTTATTATGTCAACAACTATATTGTTTCAGCACATTTTGCCTTCGACTGTGCCGCTCGCATATTTGGCAATAGCATTCGACCCCGCCCACACACAGCCGCAGCTCCTGCTCAGTTTTACTTAACCCAATATTTTGCTCGTTAGTCATGAGAGAAGAAAAAACAAAAAAACAAAAGCCCAGCAGAGTGTGGCGTGGTAAAAGCCAAAGGCAAGGAAAAATCACTGAGCAGCAGCAGCAACAACAACAACAACAACAACTACTCAACGCCTAGCATCAGCTGCTGTGTGCAAAAAGTTTATGACTTTAGACCCATTTTGTGTGGCGACGGCGACGGCGACGCTGAACTCAATTTTTTTGCACTGAATCACAGCGAACCCCTTTTGGGGCAAAAGGCAGTGGCAGAGGCAGCCATCACGCTTACCTTTTGGGGCTGCACCTGCTCCTGCTTGCTGCTGCTCCTGCTTGCTGCTGCTGCTGCTGCCGCTGCTGCTCCTGCTCAACCTTCTTCTATCTGACTGCGCAGCTGGCGTCGCTGCTGTTTTTAAATGATTTTTATGTGCACTTCGGGCAGCCAAAATAACAACAACAACGACAACAACAGCAGCCAAGTTTCTGGCAGGTTTTTTATTTTTGCATATTCATATACCCTGTAAATATAAATATGACTACAAAGGGTAGTCACTCGTCGGCTAAGAGATAGAGATAGAGATAGAGATAGAGATAGAGATAGAGATAGAGATAGAGAT
>NW_022046027.1:15880-63618 GCF_001654015.2 Drosophila navojoa
AGATAGAGATAGAGATAGAGATAGAGATAGAGATAGAGATAGAGATAGAGATAGATATAGAGACAAAAGAATGATGTATCAATCCAAAAAGAGACAGAAAGAGGAGGAGTTGCAAGCTTAGCAGTGTCTACATTAACAAAAACAGGGTATTTGACAGTCTATATCTCTATATGTAACTGGCTCGCTCGCTCTCTCTCTTTCCCCCTTCGTCGCCCCTCTCGCTTTGCCTTTATATATAGTTAGAGTATATGCATATAATATTTTGTTGAGCATGTTGCTGTTGTTGTTGTTGTTGTTGTTGCTGCTGCTGCCTCCTGCTGCTCTGGCTGCAGTTATCGCTCTCGGTTTTGGCAGATTTCTCGCTTTTGCACTCATTTGGTCTATTGATTTTCTTTCGCCTTGTTTTCCGTGTTTATTTTGATTTTTATTTGTATTTGTATTTTTCTGCTCGGTTTTGTTGTTGTTGTTGTTGTTGTGTTTTGTCTCGTTGCCTGCATTTGTTTGTGGCCAGTCAGCCGGACACGGGGACGGTCTGTCCGGTCCCGTCCGACTGCGATCCGGTCTAGTCTGGTCTGGTCTGGTCTCGTCTCGGTCGGCCAGTGTTACAATGCAACAGACAGGCAGCAGCGAGCAGCGAGCAGCGAGCCGGGCATTGTTTTTGTCCTGGTCCAGGACACGCTGGCCCATGCATTGTATTGATTTTTTGCGGGCAACCCTTTGCGCTGGCAACAGCAACCGGCTGCTGCTGCTGCTGCTGCCATAAAAAGTCATTAGTGAGAGAGGACTCTGGCTGCTGAATGGGCGTGGGCGGGGCCGTAGCTTCGAGTGCATAATGGCACAATTTAAATACGTGTGCAGCGTGGCGACTGCCATGTGAATGAACCGTGCAACGGAATGCAGCAGGCAGCATGCGGCATGCGGCATGTGAAGCCTTTAAGGCCCACGCGGCCCACGCGGCGTATGCGCAATGTGCCGTGGCAATTTCTAAAGTTTTTGCCTCCTCTAGCTGCAGCGCAAAACAATAAACTGAAAGCCATTTGCTTTTGATTTATTGACGCACGTACTACATGTGTGGCATGCAACAAGCTGTGTGTGTGGAGCTGAGCAAATGGAGTTTCGGACATGAGCGGAATCGATGGCGTAATGATTATCTATTAAAATAAATCACGTATTTGGCAACAGGCGACGCCAACTTGAGCAATTTTTCCCCAAAGTGTCGAAGTCTATAAATTGCCAATGTCTGTGTGCTGCCCCCTCTCTCTCTCTCCCTCTCTCTCTCCCCTCTCTTTGCCTGTCTCTGAGTCAGGCCTTCATTTTGGCAGCGCGCACAAATTGCCGTTGACAGGCCGTCGGGCAGACAGCGTGAAGCGGCGCGCGGAGCGTGGCATAAATATATCCAACTTGACTGTAAAGTGCTTAAGCCTTTGGCCAGCAGCAGGCAGCTAAGTGAAATGGACATAAGAAGCGCTTACAAAGCCAAACGACGATGGCACGATAAAAACGTTAAGAGCCGCACACTTGTCAGCCCAAGCCCAAGCAGCCCAGAGGCAGCGCAGACTTGCGCCCTGAGCCTACAAGGAGCTCCAATCAATCCATGCGAACTACAGCTTAGGCTCGTGTTACAGCCGTTGGTCATTCCGAGTTTCAGTTGACGAAAATGTGAAAAAAAGAAATAGAAAAAAATGCTTGCTCACTTGTAAGCGGAAATGAATTCTCCAATTCCCTCTCTCTTTGCCAAGTGCGAGCACAGATGGAAATTGTCTTTGATTGCCTGCAGCTTAAGGGACATTCCAGGATTGTGCCAGGCCTGAAAGTTGGCGAAATTGAGGCGAATTGAAATGATTTTAGTTTCAGTTTTAATTAGTTGTGGGTGTTAAGTAAACAAAACTAAAGTTGGGCTGACTCTGAGGAATGTTTTGCGATTCTCTAATTTATTAAGCTTAAGGCAATTTTAAGAGCTTAAATACATATGTATATTTGTGATTTAGTTGGAATATGCGAGTGTATTGAATCTTTTCTGGAATGACATATCCAATTGAAGCATCGATAAAACTGTGGGAGTTATATATTGATAAATCTTAAGGCACATTTATGGCATTCTCTGGAAAACTGAGCAGAAAGTTGGCTAAAGAAAAGTCAAATTCTAGGAAAATATTAGCTATATTTATTCTCTCTCTCTCTCTCACTCGCACTTATTTTAATAATATTTATATATTATTATGTATAATTTTATTCTTTTTTAGCAAGCTGAATTGCAGTTGTTATTGCTTTCTGGGAACTTCATAAAGTTATTTGCTTAGTTTCACAACTGTCTCTCTCTCTGTTTCTCTCTCTCTCTCTCTGTCTCTCACCCTCTCGCTCTCTTGTTTCACGCCTAACTGCACACGAATTGCATAGGCAAATCTGCTTAGGCTTGCAATTTTTCTATAATTTTCGCATGTTTTGTTCTTTTTGCTTTCGCTGCCTTTTATTTTGCTCTATCTCTCTCTCTCTCTCCCTCTCTCTCTCTCTGTCTGCATTGTTTCTTGTTGCTTGTTGTGCTCGCACTTTTCAACTAATTGCCAGCAATTTAGCAAACGTTGCCCGTGCACTGCGGCGTATGCGTAATATTTATGCAGCTTACCTCTCCCTCTCTCTCTCCCACTCTCCTATCTATGTCTGACTTTTGTTTGCCGCTGTGCATGCCCAGTGCGCACATTTGCCGCATAATTGCCAAGTCATGATTTTTTACACACCAAAAACCGAAAAACAAGGAGACAAAAACGAACGAACAAAGTACATGGGGAAACATAAAACGAAGAGCGAAATATGTGCGGAGAGAAAAGAAAAAAGATTTGCACCGTGTTTGCTGTTGATATTCGCACTGGGCATAATTTCCATGTTGCTTAAACGGCACTTTTGTTGCTGTTGCTGTTGTTGTTGCTGTTGTTGTTGCTGCTCTTCTCCTTCTACTTCTTGTAGTTGTTAATGTTGCCTTTGTTGTTGTTGTTGTTTTGGGTCCCATTTCCAGTCGTTGAGTTCACTTTATCGTTATTGACAGTTTTACTGTGTTGTTTCTCTTATTCCATACACTGTTTGTTGACTGCTAAGCGGGTATATTGGTTCAACATACGAGCTGTCATCATTTGATGTACTGTTAGTAAAGTGAAAACGGGTATATTAGGCTAGGGTAGTGCAAGGAATAAAATGATGGCAAATCACATTGTAAGAGTTGTTACGTCACTGTCTTCTGTTAGTAAAGTGAAAATGGGTATATTATGCTAGGGTAGTGCAAGGAGTGAAATGATGGCAAATCACATTGTAAAAGTTGTGACGTCACTGTTTGAGTTACACTTTGAAAGTCACAGTTGCAGGTTTTCATTCACACTTTACAAGTCCTAGCGAGTCACAGCTTGGAAATCACAGTTTACATTGCATACAGAGTTTATAAATTGCGACTTTCGAGTCACAGTTTGCTCTGTCGCAGTAGAGTATGGCGCAGTCGCCTATTGCCGACTGTCGCTGCTGCCTTGTTTTTGTCATTTTCTCTTGTTCTTGCTCCTTATCAAACTGTCTGTCCCCCTTGCATAGTTTCTCTTTCAGCTTTCAGCTTTCAGCTTACAGCTGTGCGCAGCATGCAGGATCTTACCTTGGGGAGCAGTCACTGGATTCGTTCCGGACTGGTCACGGGGCAAGTTAATGTCATGTCAAGCGGCAGACGTGTTGAGTGGAGTACTGGCGCAGGGGGCAGGCGGGGCCCGGCAACTCTCATATAGGGCGGCTTAGAAGCCTGATATCTGTTCACTTGAGCTCAACTTATGGCGCTCCAATTTCGCGCTGATGCATAATTTTTGCCGGCGCGCATAAAAATGCGCTCAAAGGGGGCCGCAAAAGCCAACCAGGAACAGACCATGGAACAGAAAAAGGAAGAAAAAAAAAACATGTAGGAAAATGTGGGAAAAACTAGGCAAAAGCATTGGGGATAAAGCGAAGCAAAAGTTCTATATGAATGCGTGACAAGGGGAACGCGCCTGCCTTTGGCTCGTTTATCTTTGCAACGGACTCGAGTGCCTAGTGCGTGAGTGTGTGTGTGGGAGGGAGAGAGAGTGAGAGTGTGTGTGTGTGTGTGCGTGTGTGTTGGCCTAACAAAAACAAATTGCATTAAATTGAAGCGCCTTGCGCTGCTTTAATATTATTCAGACTCAGGAGTCTGATCATTCCTCGATTGATTTTCTTGCTCTTTCTTTCTTTCTTCTTTTGGCATCTCTCCTCTTAGCATCGTTCGCACGTTGTGTCCATTTATTCCAGAGTTCCTTTACCAGTTCTGATAGTATCCATGTAGTCTTCAGTCCCAGGCTGTCATGGACGTGGTCTGCTCCTGCTGCCTTGATCTCTCGGATCTCAAACTCTTGTCTCTTTTACGACTATTCTATAAGTCTATGCGGTTCTCCATACGACTTACAATTGTCAAAGTGAACTGGCAATCAGATTCTAACCTATAAAAAGGGAATGCTCAGCACTCGGAGCTGGCGCTACGCTTCCTCGAGCAATGGGCTGGGTAGATGCCAGGTCAGAAATGTTTTTACTTCACCTACTACGACTGCAGCACGTCTATTAACTTTGGTTTATATACACTGAGGAAGCAGTTCGCTCTATCTGCAGAACCCACTGCATGTGTGTGTGTGCGTGTGCGTGTGTGTGTGACATGATTAATAGCTGCGCTGACAGTTGACTGACTGTCGTCAAGTGAAATCACAAGCGTGGCAAAAGAAAAGAAAAACGACAAGAGGAAAATGAGAAAAATCCAGCGCAGCTTTAAAATGAATTTGCATGGGGCGAAAGAAAACGCGAGATGGGTTCAAAGTTCAGCGCACTGAGCGCTGTTTCGAGCACATAAATAAATAATGAATTTTCTAACACTGGCATTAAAGATTTTAATGAATTTCGCAGAGCGTAAAACGTAAATAAACAGAGAAAGAGGCGAAACAGGAACGGCAACGGCAACGGCAACGGGAACGGGAAAGGGAAAGGGAAAGGGAAACGGGAAGCAGGCAAAAAGGACGATATCAGACGCGGAGCCATTAAAACGCTTCAATCACAGCGCAAATCTGTTCATGTGTGCGCCAAACAAAACAGAGAGAAATTAAATAAACAAACAAACAAGCGGCAAAAGCAAAACGACGCAAACATCGCCAAACGGAAAACAAAAATAAAACGAACTGAATAACAAAAAGTAAAAAAGCAACAAAAAACATCAGCGAAATTCGGCGTTTAAAATTCACACATAAAAAATGTAATGGAAAGCATTAGTGCTCATAAAAAATGGATTTACACAGCCTTTTTAAGGCTGTCCTGATCCTGTACATCATACGAGGTGAGTACCAATTGCCACAGTCCCAAAGCTCCACAGACATCATTCAATCGGCCCCCCACTCTCCCTCTCTCTCTCTCTCTCTATTGTTGGCAACAATTGCTGTCAATTCTACAATTCCATGAAAATATATATGCATAATGAAAAAAACATACATACATATATTATTTTTGTATATACGTACATTCATATTTGTATATATGTACATACGAGGTATGTTCAAAAAATATAGCAAATTCGGTAGGAAATATAATTTCAAATTATATTTTCGATAAATATCGAATGAAAGCAGCAGCTAAAGATCATAAAAAACACCAAAATTAAAAAATACCAAAACTACGCCGTCAAAGGTGAAAGAAACTAAGGATCATAAAAATCCCAAAACTGAAAAATGCCTAAATTACGCACATAGGACATAAAGCTAAAGATAATAAAAAATACCAAAACTAAAAAATATCAAAAGTACGACAGCTAAACATTGCTAGAGCATTTAAAATGTCTAGTTAGATATTCATGAATAAATATATAAATAAATACTTTTGAAATGCACCTCGTATGGCCATATATATTTATATAAATTTATATATTTATATTTTTTATTATGCAACACATGATTAGGGCATATAGGGCTATGCAAAATGCATTCTTCATGTAATATTTGCCAAACTATTTGTTGTTGTATTTTTGTGCAAAGTGTAGGATTAAATATACTAGCAAAATTTATGAATATATAGTTCATTTATATGCGAGCGACTATCAAATTAATATGTTTTGCAACTGACATTTAAGCACTCAGTAAAAGAGACTCTATATGAGAGGAGGAGAATCCAGCTAAATTTACTTAAATATATTTTGGCATATTTTATTTGATTTATATGTATGATTACCTTATTAGAAAACCGAAGTGTTCAAAATATACTTATTTATATATCTGTCTGTAATATATAGGGTATCTGTTTGTCTGTCTCTCACACTCTCTCTCTCTCTCTCGCTCTCTCTCCTGTCGTCCTTTCAATTTCCGTTTGACTGATCCTTGAGCTCAGACTGGCGCCTTGCAGTATGCAACGCTTTTTTGTGGCGGGCGCTGGGCTAAAAATAATTAAGCTGCGTAGCCAGTTGCAACATGTTGTTGCTGCTGTTGCTGTTGTTGCTGTGGTTGCTGTTGTTGCTCTTGTTGCTGTTGTTGCTGTTGTTGTTGCTGTTTGCTGTTTCTGCTGCTGTCGCTTCTTTGGCTTGTCTTTTGTGCGCTGTCGCCTGCAACATTTCCACAGCCACTTTGTCCACTTTGGCTAACAAGCCAGGCGTGTGGCATGCGAGCTCTCCCCCTCTCACTCCCTCCCACTCCCCTTCTCGCTATCCTGGTTGGCATTTTGTTTCAGGTTTTATGTTTTTGCGTGTTTTCTTGCTTTTTGCTCTGCGCTCAACTCAAAAAGCCAAAGTTATCAGCAAAAGATCAACGACAGCGTGTGTCCCCCTCCCATCCCTGCCCCTGCCCCTGCCACAGCTGCCAGCTCCCAGTTCCTTTGCCTGGCAGCCACAGGCGCTTTATTTCCTATACTTTGGCTGCTGTTGCTGGTCTCTGACTGTGACAATCTAGGCTTTTCTTCATGCTGCTGCTGCTGCTGCTGCTGCTTGTTGCTGATTATGCGCTGCATGCTGTCGCTGGCTTGGACAATGCCACAAAAGGCGCTCTAGCCGCTGCTGCTGCTGCTGCTGCTCCTGCTGCCTGTTTACTTGGCTTTGCCATTGCTGTTCGCTTTTTGTTTCATCAAATAGCAAAGGCAGCTCAGGCCCGTCCGTCCGTCCGTCCGTCAGGCCAGGCTGCATAATCTTGGCCGCCGCCCGTAGAGCTGCTGACGAAATGCCACGCCCACCGACTGGCCCTCAGCTTGTGTGTGTGTTGCAGTGTGACATTCGAGGTCATTCACATTTCGAGGGCGTGTTGTTGAACTTGGTGTTGCTGCTGTGTGTGTGTGTGTTGCTGCTGCTGCTGCTGCTGCTTGGGCGTGTTGCATATTCGGTTGCTAAATGCCCTGATACATTAGACAATGAGCAGCTCTAATTATGTCTAGCGTCTGCTTAAAAACTGCAATTAACATTTGAGCCCAGTTGTTGCTGTTGCTGCTGCTGCTGTTGCTGCAGTTGTTGCTGTTGTTGCTTTGTGCCCTGAAGTGTTGGTGCACGCCAGCGGCAGAAAGTTGGCTTGTAAATGATGCTGCCGCCTCGAGTTGCCGCGAGGCATACAAAGTTTAACCATTGTTGTTGCTGCTGCAGTTGCTGTTGCTGCTGTTGCTGCTGCTACTGCTGTTGACTTCGTTTCTTTGAGCTGCAACAACAACAACAGCAACAAAAGTGAAACGTGTGCTTTTCAATAATTCAGTTTTATGGCACAGAACTCAACGTGACGTGCGCCTTTGTCTGCAGTTGCCGTTGTGACTTTTAAAGTTGGCGCTCATTAGTGAGGCAACAGCAACAGCAACAACTGCAGTTGCAACAGCAACAGCAACAACTGCTGTAGCAGCAATGTCTGCAACATTAATTGAAATGCTTTTCACTTTTAGCAGCTGCAATTTAATTGCATACTTTGCTGTGCAAAGCAGCAGCCGCAACAACAACAACAACAACTGGCAACAGCACAACAGCAACATGTACAGCAGCAGCAACAACAGCCGCGCTTAGTCAATAACGAAAATTCAGCTGTAGCATTAAAATGTTTGCGTTCAATCGCAACAATAGGCAGGCGGCGTATACCCTGTAAAAAACAGGCGACAGCAATAGGGCATGCTGCACTGAGAGAGAGAGAGAGAGAGAGAGAGAGAGAGAGAGAGTGCAAGCAAAAGCAAAGGCAAGGATACATGTCAACTTTTGTACAGGGTAACTGCTAGTCGTTCAGCTTTTCAGTTGCTTTCTGCGGCTGTGTTTGCGTCGAAGCGGCAACAGCTGAATAAAGTCAAGGAGCTGCCAGCGCTGTGCGTGATATGACCTAAGCAAATACACTTTGCTAACACACACACACACATGGACATACACACACACACTCACACACGCCTAGAGGTATATACAAATACCGTTACGCTCTGTTGCGTCGAGACAGAGACATGGGGCTGGCGGGCGGAGGGCGGAGGGCTTTAGGCAGTGGAACGCTCGAGTGAAGCAGACGCCTCGCATTAGTCGAGGCTTTTAAGCAGAAAAATGCGTGCACTTGAACCGAGTGGGCGTGGCGAGGACGAGGCAGCTGACTCCTGTGGCCCTAGCTACAGCTACAGCTATAGCTTTGGCTGCTTAGCCAGCCAGTTGGCTGCTTTAAATGTGAAGAGCTGGGGCCAGTGCCTCAATCAAATGGCAACGCTGCGCCTCGAATGCTGTTTATATTTGTCAAGCCATTTCCCCATTGCTCCGCCCCGCCCCGCCTCAGTCCCGCTCCATTGACAACACTGCCTTTTCCTATTGGGCCCCTTGACAGCAGACAAAAGCCTTATGCAAATCAGCTTTAACCTGCTCCTGCTCCAGCTGCTGCTCCTGCTCCAGCTGCTGCTTCTTCTTCTTCTTGCTCTTCTTTTACTTTTTCGACTCTGGAAATTGCGTTTTCATTTAAATGCTGCTCGGAAAAACTTTGACGCTGCGAACTTGTCGCTGGTTTTTATTGCTCTCTGCTCTCTGCCTTCTTTAAGATTTAGGGGCTGCTGGCTAAGGCTAAGGGTGGCTGCTGTGGCTGTGCTGGTTGGGCGTTTTTGATTTAGTTGAGCTTTGAAGCCCCAGCGCTTCTCATTATTTACAGTTTTTCCTGACTTTTGCTTGGAAATTAAAGATGTGCCCGCTGGCTCGTTAAAATACGCTTACAGCGCGCATTATGCTAAGCGAAAGAAAAGTCCAATTTATTCAGGCAGCAGTTATAATGTGCAGGGGGTGCAGGAGGATGTAGTACAGAAAGTAAATGTCTATAGCTAGAAGGAACTCGAGTTGATCGTGAAATGCAGCAAAGCTGAATGGACTCTAGGCATCTTCATTGTGAAGTGTTCATCGAATTTGATGAGCATGGGCAGGAGAAGTGAATATTGTATCTACTCTTGAAATGAGCTCTGTATGATGATATGCAAGGACTATTCCGCTATTCAAGACTATTGCTGCTTCTTTCTCTACTTAACTCAGAAGGAGGCACAGCATTTAGAAGGAGAAGTAGTATGAATAGTAGTATATGGATCACATACTAGAATATGGAACTTAGGAACTTAAGAGCTCTAATTTGATAAGAGTTGGCAGCACTGTGGAGAATGGATGCAGTTTTATTTTAAGTTATATATTTTAATGCAATTTTATTTTATAATACATTTTATAATATATATTTTATATCAAATGTATTTTAAGTTATATATATTTTATTTAAATTATATTTCAAGCTTTTTTTTTTTTTAATCAAGTCTTCATTTAGCTAGTTTCTCAGCTTTAAAAATCTGTTTACTCAGCTCAAGTAAATACTTAGCTCTGGCTTGAATATCCTCTCCAACTCCTGCCACTCCTCGCATGGCCACATCTATAGCCCCTGCTTGAGTATTTCATATTTGACACCCCCAAACATGGCTCCATTCGCTCGCTCGCTCGCTCGCTTTTCTTTTCTTTCATTTGCTTTCACTTTGCCGGGATTTTCTTCTTAATTACGAAACGACTTTCTTTCAGGCAGCGCTGCCATTTGGAATGGCTGCATTCCTGAATAGAAATCTAAATGGGCATCTTGCAAATGGGGCTGCTCCCACTCCTGCTGCTGCTGCTCCTGCTGGAAGGCAGCTGAGCTGAAGTGAGGCAGGTTGCGATTTGCTGCTGCTGCTGCTGCTGCTGCTCATTTGCATTTCGTCTGGCAGTGATGTCTGTCGTTACATAGCTGCCGCTCCTGCCGCTCCTGCTGCTGCTGCTTCTTGCTTTTCTTTAGCTGCCAGTCATTTCCGTCCAGCAGCTTTTAATGAACCGTGATAATGATGAGCGCTGCCTGCCGCTGGCATGGCTCGCACTTTTATAGCATCTCATTCACTCGCTCTCTCTCTCTGTGTATCCCTCTCATATAATTGATTTTAGTTGAGTTGTGGGCGTGGCAGCTGCTACTGCTGCTGCTGCTGCTGGTGCTCCTCAAAGTCCTTTGGCCATTTTGATTGACAACGCTGACAAATGGTGCGGCGTGTATTCAATTATGTGCAAAGTGGCAGCAACAAAGGCGCGCGCAACATGCAACACGAGCAAGGGGGCGAGCGAGGGGACGACAGACACAAGCAAAACCTTATCGAGTTTATCAGACGGTCATTGTGTTGCGTTTATGCCGCATTGTCAGTGCCACACGCCACACACACAGAGAGTGAGAGAGAGAGAGAGAGGGAGAGATAGATACAAAGACAGACGTGCCACAAAGCCATAGATAGTCAGCTACATTACCATCATCATCAGCCACACACTCACACACACACACACTCACACACATAGAGAAGTTATATGGGGCACGTTTTGATGTCACATTTTGATCGCATCCGCGCGCTGGCTTTGTTGGCAGCACGCCCTTTGTTGACCACATAAATAACCTGGCTCTGGCTCGCATTTCAACTGGCGTTTGTTTTGCTCGACTTCAATTAGCCGACAGCTGAACTCGACAGTGCCTCGCCCAAGCTGACAAATTTCATTTTCATTAGACTGCAAAATCTCTGGTTGCAACAGCAGCGGCAGAGGCAGCGATAGCGCCGTTAGCTGAAGAGAAAAACTCTATCGTAAGTGACTTAAGAAACTAAAACTGTAAATTTAATGTGCTGGCCCGCTGTGGCATCAACTTGTGGCAAACACTTTATACTTTTCGCTAACAATTTTTGCCTTGCTCGCCGCATTTCCTTTGGGCATTGCAGTTGACAGCTACACACACACACACACACACACACACACACACACAGGCACAGAGAGAGGCAACGAAAGTGGCACAAAGTTTGCAACACTTTCGGCTTGGGCTTTTGGGGGCAACTCAACTAAAGTCTGCTTGTCTCTGTCTCTCTCTGTGTGTGTGTGTGTGTGTGTGTGTGTGCGTGTGGTGCACTCTCCAATGCTCTAGCGTTATCTCTTGGCCAATGGCTCTTTTGACAAAACAATTTTTCATTTTATTGCTGCGGCTGAAAATTGCTTACAAATTTAGTGCTGCATACTTTGCGGCTGCTGTCAAAAATGCTCCACTTCCAAGGGGCGCTCTCAATTGCCATTTCTCAGCGAATTCGCTGGAAATTCCAACTTCCCTTATGACTCAATTTGTATTTTTAGCTCGCACAGAGTTTGCCTAATTGTTGCTTATCTATTTTGGTGATTAGACAGTATAGTAAAGCCCTCAATTATTTCTGTTTGATGTTGAGAGTCCTCTATATTTCGCCTCATTATTGCTATTCCAGTGAATTTTATATTTATTTCTGAGCAAATCTATTTCCAATCTTACCTAATTAATGCTGCCGTTGCTATAGAAACTCCACAACTTAAAGCAAACTTTTCTCACTCCATTCAGACTCTCGCTTGCTCACAGAAAAAATGGCTAAATTCGAGCGAAATTATTTTACCAGCTCATAAATGTCGCAGCACAAACTCTCTCCCTCTCTCTCTCTCTCATTTTTTTAGTTTTTTAAATATAATTAAATTATTCATGCAGTTGCTGGGCATAAAAAATGTGCAAAAGAAAAGCTGAAAAAAACAAAATTTTTATGTGTTATCTACACGAGTTGCTGTGCGGCATAAAAACGGGTCACTGCACTGCCGAGGCAACGCCTCAAGTTGTCCGGGAGCCGCAATGCAAATATAGCTTGACACACGCCCACACACACACAGACACACACACACACAGAAGCATCCCCTCGACTGCCAAGTGAATAATAAATATGGCATAAAAGCCGCATCGAAAGCGCCTTTAAAACACAGCCGCAACAAAATTATGCAATGCTTTGGCCGGCGGCGGAGCAATTAGGGAAGACGCAAGTTGGCCGAGATGCTGGCACACCTGTATATAGCAGCTGGCCACAGGTAAAAAGCAATTGTCTTTTCGCTTTGTGCGTGCCTTTGTTGCGGGCCTCGGGCGAGGCTCATTAAAATTTGGGCCAAGCCGCAGGGGCTGGCCCTCAGTCAGCCCTCAACGCTTGCGTCACTGCCACTTAATTCTGGCCAGAAAAGTTTGCGGCTTAAATGAAATTGAAATTAACTTTGGCCGCTCGTGCATTACACGCTCGCGGCTGCCAAACTAAATACATTTAGCTCCATCTCACTCTCTCTCTCTCTCCCTCTCTCTTTGCAGGTGAGAGCAGCTTTACTGTGCACGGCTTGGATCTGCAGGGACCGATATTTCTGCACGAGCCGCCGCATCGCGTTGAGTTCTCCAACAATTCGGGCGGCCTGATAGAGTGCTCCGGCCATGGCAGTCCCCCACCAGAGGTATGTATGTGTTGACTGTATGAAATGGGCGTGGCATGTCGCCTGCTTAATTATGCATGCCACTCTTAGTCTGGCGCTCATTTCCAAGTTAATTGACTGCCCGCACAGAGCAGAGCGTGAATGTAGGAGAACATAACTAATACGCCCCCTTGTCGCAGGTGGAATGGACGCCGATACCGCCGCAGCAGGACATGGTCTTTCAGCTGTCCAATGGCAGCATGATGTTCTATCCGTTCACGGCCGAAAAGTATCGACACGAGGTGCACGCCACCGTCTACAGGTGAGTCTGAGCCCGCGTGCAGCACACTGCGTATACTTGATATCTGATTTGTCACCATCTCTCTCTCTTCAGATGCAAACTACGGAATCTGGTCGGCACCGTGCTCAGCCGGGAGGTGCACGTGCGCGGCGGTAAGTGGCTCGCGAGTGTATTTAACAAATTTTTTAATTAATTTACGTATAATTCTATTGCCGCTGCGGCAGTTGATTTGCGCCAACTCAGCCCGGCGCGCCTCGAATGAAAAGCTCGAAAAAGGCGAGCGGAAAAACTTTCGCTTTAATTGCAAAGTTTTGGTAACGCAGCGCCTAACGCAAGTTTTAATTACTGCTGCCAAAAATGTTAGCGGGTTGGCGATGAGAAGGCAGGGCGAGAGCGGGTGAGCTCTGCCGGATTACAGCCAGCGCCACCAATAAACCGCCCTAAGCTCGGCGCTAATTTGGCGCCCAAGCGCGAGAATTGACTCTGGCTCTGACTGTGGCTCGGGCTCTGGCTCCTGCTCTGACTCTGGCGCTGACTCTTTCGGCTGGTTGCCCTAACCACGCTGCGAGTTTCATTGCTGGGCAACTGGGTTGGGGCAGAGAGCGGGGCAAATGTGCTTTAGCTACTCCCTGAACACGTTTCGCTCGCATTGCGAAAAAGAAGTCATTAATTTGTTAAAGGAATATAAAGTCTGAATATTTCTAATATTTGATTAGATTGCTTATATGAGTCCTGACTTTGCTTGATTCTTTCGCTCCTCATCTAGCTTTTCAAATCTTGCCTTACATATTTTTATCTTTTCCTTTATTCTCTTTCCTCTGGTTCGCCTTTGCCTTTTCCTTCCCTTTTTTTAACTTTCTATCTCATTAAATTTTTCTTTTCCGTTTGTTTCGTCTTTCTCTTGTGGATTTTCTTTTTACTTCTATATTCATAGTGTTTCCTCTTCTGCATCTTCTTCTATCCCTTATTTATTCTACATCTTCTTTGACTGCTTTTTCTACAGCTTTTTCTACTTCTTCTTCCACTTCTCTTTCATCTCCTTTTTCCACTTGTCATTCTCTTTCTGTTCTCTATCCTAGACTTTCTTTTTTCTTTTTCTTCTCATTCACATGCTCCTTCTCCTCAACATCTCAGCTTCTCCTAAGTTTCTTCTCATATTCTCAATCCTCCTTCATTTCCTTATCTCGTTTTTTCTCCCCTCCTTCCTTCCCACTCTTCTCTAATTACTGAGATTCGCAGAGAAGTGCCTCTTAATTTACTCAAACATTAAGAGTCCCCATAAAGATTGAATTTGGCGCAGCTCGAAGCACAATTTTTTGGCTCTATGAATACAAAAACTTTTCAACTCGCAACTTCCGCAACTCTTTACCCCCCCTCACACCCGTCAAAAGAAGAAAGTTTGTCCAACTACTCTATTTTTGTTAGTTTCTTTTAATTTTTGTCCAGCTTCAAGTAGCTGCGAAACTTTGTCATTCATTAGGCACTTGGCGAGGGCTCTATTAAAGTGCATTAACGAGGCAGTCCAGCCGTGGAGTCGCCGTTGTCCCAGCCGAAGCCAATCACTTTGATTGGCATCGCTTGTCGCATAGATTTTCTGGCTCATTTGGCCCCCAACTGCTCGAGCTGCTCCCGGGCTTCGGGCGGCCACAGTGAATGCTGGCGCAGACAAAAACAACAATTAGCACTGGCCATAAAACCTATGAATGCCATATAAAATGCCCAGTTGCGTAGATAAAACTCTCAAAGGGAAAGCTCGTGACTCTTGACTTTTGGGGCTGCTGCGGCGGCTGCTCCGTTTAATTAACAGGCGCACACACACGCACACATACAGAGAGAGAGAGAGAGGGGGGGAGAGGGGCAGAGAGGTGGAAGAGAAAACAGTTGAAAGCAAAAAACAAATAGAAAAGTCGCCACCGCAAAGATCTTAGATATGCGAGGGTTCCCCACACACACACACACAATCATTTATATATATGTATATACATATACATATATATATTTATATATATACATGTGTGTTTGTGTTTTTAGATACGCTGCTCTTGTTACATGCAAAGTTTCAACGTTCGCCGCTCATTTTTCAGCAAGTCAGCACAACGTTGCGTATACGCCATGTAGCGCGCCTAATATACCCCGTGGAAATAGCAGAGGGCGAAGAATTGAGTGTAATGCAGTAGAACTTTTAAATGTAATAGGCAGTTGTTGTTATCGATAACCAGTTTGTGTATATGATAGTAACAGTGCATGTGACAATCGATATTTATCGACATTATTTCTAAGTAGAGAAGCTCTCTTAAATGATACAGTGAATTGATGTTATCGATAATCAATTTGTATATATGTATGATAGTGACAGCTTAAGCTATAATCGATATTTATCGGTATTATTGAAAAGTAGAGTAGAGCTCTTAAATGTTGCAGTGAATCGATGTAATCGATAACCAAATTGTATATATAAAAGTGACCATACAAGCTATAATCTATATGTATCGACATTATTTAAAAGCAGAGTAGTAGCTCTTAAATGTTGCAGTGAATTGTTGTTATCGATAGCCAAGTTGTATATATGATAGTCATAGCACAAACTATAATCTATATTTATCGACATTATTTAAACATTCTTATTTAATCCGCTGTTAGCAAAGACTACAACGATTAAGCTTACAAAACCTCTTTTTGCTTTCAATAATTCCATATTCGATAAGCCTTTAAGGCGTATGGTAGTAACTATTGATTTCTGAATCTACTTATAGAGTATTTAAGCATTGATTAATAATCATAGTCATAATTTAAAATCAATATATTACCCTTTAGTCTTTTGTTTTTGTGTCTTATTAAATACACTTGAGTTTTTCTAAGATTTGGGATCAGACATCAACTTGAGTGCAGTTCAAGCATTATTGCAGGGTATCTATCAGTCGCGCCTTTGCAACCTTGTCTGCCGCAACTTTGTTTTATTTGCGGTCGCTTTGTTTGCTTCTTGTCTCTGTGTGTGTGTGTGTGTATCTGTGTACCTGTGTGTGTGTAAAAATGTTGTTTTTCTTGCTGTGCGCTCCTGCGTTTTTTCTAGCCGAGTAGCCCGCAACGCTTTACGCTTGAGCAATTTGACAGCGCGTAGATTTGGCGTAAAACGTTTTGCCTAATTTGCAAAAGTTGCCCAGGGGCTTCAGCCGCAGTCGCCGTCCCGCTGCGAGGGGAACTCCACTAATTTGCCAGCTAATGTGTGCAGTTGACTTTTTGTCTATCGGCGCCCCATCGTCGTCGTCCTCGTCGTTTGTCTCGTGGTCGAGCAGTTGTGTTATTTAATTGCCAGCGCTTAGTTCGCGGCGTGCGTGGCCTTCGAGCTGGTTGACTTAAGTGCGTGTAATTAGTCGAGCAGGGCGAGCAAAAACCACGCAGCGAGGGCTGCTTGACAAATGCTGGCACTAGCGAGCAAAACTTTTGATTCCGCCAAAAGCCACAGGGCAAGGACACGACGTCGCCAGAGACTCTGATGAATGATGTTGGCCCACAAAGTTGCGACTTGGCTTGCACTTTTGCATTTCAATAACAGAGAGGGGGAGAGAGAGGGAGAGGGAGAGAGAGACTCACACACTGCTTACATTGTCTCTCTGTCTTCGAGTTATCAAAGTTTTTTGATTGAGCCTCAAAGTTGCCCGGGGCGCCACCTATCCCCGCCCCCTGCCACCTGCCCTTGTTGCATGCAACCTGCGTAATTTGTTCGTAATTAGTTGAATGCACATCGCTGAGCATGCCCTTGCCACGCCCACGCCCTCTGCAGCAGGCAGACGACAATTTAATAGTTCGCTCGGCAAATCAGAGCCAAAGACTGGCAGCGGCCAAGCGAAAGCATCTTTCCGCCGGCGCACATCATAAACATAAATATGTGCAACAAAAAGTTTGCCACACACAGAGAGAGAGAGAGGGGGAGAGGGAGGGAGAAAGGGAGAGAGAAGCTAAGAGAGTGAGTGTACAAAACAAAACGGAAATGAATTTCCGCCTAGCAGCCTGCACTCTCCCTCTCACTCTGCCTCTCTCCCCCTCTCTCCCCCTGTCTCTCCACCTCTTCCTCTGCATTTACTTTGTCTGGCATCTATAAACTTAGCTCAGTATTCCCAGCCAGCTCTATCCTGCTCATGTCCTTGTTCCCGTTGCCACACAATGTTGTCACATGCCACGCCCCGCATCCCTCATGCCTCCTCCTGCGACTGCAGCTTGAGAGCTACAAAATTTTTTACAAAACTTTGCCTTTTGCTTAAATTACCAAAACTATGCAGCAGAAAAACAAAAATATATCTGAACAAAGGGGGGAAAAAAATGAAAACTCAAGCTGCAACAACTCAAGCGCAATGCCTGGCCCCTGACCCCTGACCCCTGGCCAGTCTCTGTGCTCCTAAACAGCAATACAAATAATGAAGATCTGAAGGGAAGAAAGTTCAAAGCGTTCGAGTGGGCTTAGCCGACTGACCAATGCTCGTTCGTGATGCAAGAGCAAGCTTAGATTGAACTGAATATGTTTTCAGTTCTCCAATTAAATCATTTATGTAAATTCTAATTGGAATGCAATGTCTAATTGGATAAGGTAAAACTTGCAGCTTTCACTATAGGACATTATGAAAGACTTCATTGAGAAACGAACTCTGATTATGGGATGGAAACATATTGAGTAAAATTAATCGGTCCAATTGGAGCCTGTTAAATTCCAATTAGACAGCATATGGATAACTTCTGCTTTAACTAGAGAACTCAATTGATCTAATGATGACATGCTGAGCTAGACAATTGAATCTAATTAGTATAAACTACGTTCTAATTGGAAACCAATTGCAAACCGAATAAAGACGCTTTTATCGAAATTGAGGCTCCCATTTCTTATGAGGTATCTAAAGCCAATATACCCCCTTTGTACGCTAAGCCCTAGACCCCCGATAGAAATACAAAAATTGTTGCATAAACTCAACTGCAAACAGCCGCAGTCGCTGTCGCTGCCGCAGTCGCTGCCGCTGCCGCTGCTGCCGTCGTCGTCGTCGCGCTGGTCAGAGAAATTATAATGGAATGTTGTCACAAAGTTTTTGCAGCTTTTCATGCCCATGGAATGGAAAACAAAGCGAAACATAAAAGCATAAAAATAGAATGAAAGCAAGTAGAAGTCAAGTAAAATCAACTGCCAAAATAATAATAGTAACTTTTCACATTAAACTTTATCCAATTTTAGCATATTCAAGTTAAGCAAACAGAAAAAAAACAAACGAATCGTGAGCGCCATTTAAAAAGAGTTTACACACACACACACACACACACAGAGAGCTTATACACACACACACACTTGATTATATACAGTTAGTTTTTAGGCTCTGCTTTAAGCTGCTTATTCGCATTTGAGGCGCGAATCGCATTTTCCACTTTCCACACTTTTCAAGTGACGCGTGCACAAAATTGCCTTTGTCCATCTTAATTAATTTACAAAATGCCAACGCCAGTGCGATGAGGTGTGTGGGAGGAGGGGGGCGGAGGGGAGCGGGGGATCACGCTGGCGGTGTGGCAGTTCGTGGTTAACATGTGTCAGCAGCTGTGCACAGTGGAATGCAAGCGAAAAGCGGCTTTGAGCTCTGATAAATGAAGGAATTCAAGTGCTTAAAGTTCTATAAACTGAATAAAGTATATGGCTTATAGGAGGTAGAACTAGGTTAAGGGTGGAACAGTCCATAATGCATATATGCATATATATTGATCAGGAGAACCACTTGAGTTCATCTGGGTAGAGGAAAGTCTCTTAGTCCCCTCGTATAAACCACAAATGCAAGAGACTCTCTGTTTGTTTATGGATTCTGCAGCTATAAGACATGAGAAATATATCTAATTGTATCTTGAAATAAGTAAATTAAAATTACTTAAATAATATAAATGAAACGAAAAATATAAAAATAAATTAATAAATACGTTTAGCATTCGAAGACTGTACTAGTTTATTTATTTTTATTTTTTTTTGATAACTCTTGATATCGATTTAAAGCCGGACTTTGATTTTATGCTTTAAACCTGGCTTCATATGAGCTGTATATATTTATGTATATATGTATACTCCCTTAATCGCTGTTCCTGCTCTTAAATGATCATACAGTAAGGTTTTAACATTAGCTTAGATCAATACTTATACAGTGGAGTTCCGATGAATCGAAGCGTCAAGGTGGCCATTTTTTTCGATTTCATAGAAGTTCAAACTATCGAGAATTATCGACAATGAAACTTTGTCAAGGGTATAGGACTTTTTTTTTATTACGTATTTTTTTAATTAGCATATTATCAAAACTCGACTGTATTGACTCCAGAAAATGTTTAAAAATCTCATAAATTTATTTTATTTTATTTATTATTTTTCATTTTTAGTCGCATCATAATTAGGCCCATCCGAATCTCATTAATTGTTGCACCACTGTGCAGTGGCTCGGCTTTGTTTTTAGAATCCTTGTCACTCTTAATTTTGCTCTGTGGCCTGACAGAAGGTACACGAAAAAAAAAAGGAAAAACTTTGGCCGAAATTTGGCGAAACCAATTTTGGAGAGCAGCTGAGCGCGGGTTTGGGGGTCCAAGTGCTGACAAACGGTCACACTTTTGCCAAGTGTCACAATCTGCTGGACATGTGGTGTGAGTGTGTGACTATATGTGTGTGTGTGTGTGTGTGTGGGTTGACAAAGGTCTCGATGTGGTTGTCGTCGCCTGTTTAATGTGCGACATATTTTCACAGTCAAGGCGGGGGGGAGAGGGTGGGGGAACCTTTTTTTAATGTACGTGGCGACGGGGCTAAGCCTGTTGGCCATCAAAATTAAAACAATGTTGGCCTGGCTAATAAAAACCGAAACATAATTGTTAGCTTGATTTATGCTGCGAGCACGCGGCGTATGCGCAATTTATTTATGCAGACATTTGAAGAGCCAAAGAAATATTCCACAACATTTGCACTGTTGCTTTCTTTACAGTTGTCAACCAGAAGTATACGGTGCAGGTGCACGACGAGTACGTGATGACGGGCAACACGGCGGTGCTGAAATGCCAGGTGAGCGAGCCGTAAGCGCAAGGCCACAAAATGCATTAAGCACGCAAATTAAATTCAACTCGAGCTGATCAAATTTGCTTAACTTGAACAAGTTTACTTACCCACTCTCTCTCTCTCTCTCTCTCTCGCTCTCTCTCGTTCTGGTGTGCAGGTGCCCAGCTACATGTCGGAATTTGTGCTAGTCACCGCCTGGGTGCAGGACACCGGCATGCATCTGTATCCAAACACGGACATCGGCGGCAAGTACACGGTCCTGTCCAACGGCGAATTGTACATAAATAATGCGGGGCCCAATGATGCGTACAAAAGCTACACATGCCGCACTGTAAATAGACTGACAGGTACGTGATAATCACATTTTGCAGCTTAATCGTCCAGTCAGCAATGCTTCACTGCCCACACACTCCTCCCCTCTCCCCCTCTCTCTCACTCTGTCTCTGCCTGCTGTTGGCAAGTTCTGTTGGCACATAATTAAGTTGAATTAATTAGCAGCTCGGGGCCTGGCCTGTGAAACTTATACCCGGCTTACGGCTGGCGCAGGGTATTAAATTTAAAGTCGAATACTTTTTGGGATTTGCCAAAATCAAGTTTTCGTTTACACGAAGGCCAGAAGGCTTGCCTTATGCATAACTGAGTGAAAGTTGGCTCGAGACCAGGGACATTTCCACTTTGTATTTGTTTATATTCGCTCCCTTTGTGTTCTGCTCTGTTCAGATAACAGGTATTAGCTCCAGTGTTGGTTAACAAACTAAAACTGTCTTTGTTCTGCTAGCAGTCAAGGCTTTGTTTGGGCAGCATTAGCATAAACTAACAGTGCATAGTGGGGCATATTTAATGCTACATGTTATATTTAGTATGACAGGTATATATGTATATCTTTTGATAGTATACAATAATATCCAGCAACATTTATCTAGTGAATGGAGTTTTGTAACAGAGAACATGGAAATTTGTGGCTTCTGCTCTTAGTTCTTTGAGCTCCCAGCCAGGCTTTGTTTTCCTATGAATATGCTGCTTCATCTCTAGAAAACCTTCTTCGCTCTCTTTAGTTGTACTGCAGCAATTCGTATAGATTCTGATGAGAGAACAAGTATTTCGACAGGACAAAGAGACTGAAAGAGATAAGAGCAACTATTGCCAGCAATTCCTTCCTCACGTTGAGCTGAGTAATAGCTGAGCTTCTTATCTCGAGTATGTACATCTGCTATGTGCATATCTCTGCTTATATCAGATGTATTTGTTAAGGTATGCTGGGGTATCCTGCCTCTCTCTGGAGCCATTTCACATGTTATTTCCAAGAACATCCTTTTAGTTAATCCATATATAATCACAGTTATATATTTGCTATGCGCGCATCCCCAGTGCAAAGCGAATTGATTAAATATTTATGAAATACCTTTGTGAACAGAGCATTCGAATCGCTCTAAGCAAAGTTTATTATCAAGCAAAAGCAATTTGTTATTATTTATGTATGTGTGCGTGTGTGTATGTGTGTAAATCTGAAGTTTTGTATTTTATAGCCGTTGTCCAAGTCAATTTCAGTTTAGTCGTGCATAATTTATGACGTGTGACATTCAATCGCAAGCAAAGGGCAAAGATGGGAGAGGGAGAGGTAGAGAGAGAGGGAGACAGAGGGAGAGAGAGTATTGCTATAGTCAATTGAACCCATGTAGATCCCTTTCTGACTGTGTTGTCTGGCAAATATCTGGTGCTGCTGCTTATTTGAAGTTTATTGTGTGTGAAAATGCGCTTAAGCTGAATTTCTATTAGCCTTTGTGCGCGTATTACACATCATCAATCAATACGATAAAAGTTTATGCCCGACAATACGCAGAGCCCAAGCCAATCGACGTCCGTTCGCTCCTCACTCTCTCCCACTCTCTCTCTCTCTCTGCCTCTCTCTCTCTCTCTCTGACTTTGCCTTCCTTTTGTATTCGCCTTTGCAAAAAGTTTCCACAAGTTGAGTTTTGGTTTCCTTTTTTCCGCAACTAAGCTTAAACTCTCCCTCTCTCTCTCTCTCTCTCTCTTTCTCTTTATGTGTTCTTAAGATTTCTTAAGCACTCTAATTAAAAATGTATGTAATTAATTTAGAATCCGCTATACAGCAGCTCAAATTGGCTTTAAGTTTTGATTGGAAAACCGCTAAAGCCGCAGCCGCACTTTAGTGTGTGCGTGTGTGTGTGTGTGTGTGTGTGTGTGGGTGTGTATAAGCCAGCGCATATTAATTACTAGTGCATTTCGCACAATCAAGGCTAAACAATGCTCATATAAGTGCAGAACACACATATACGCACACATCGACACACACACACACACACACATGTTGGCTGTCGGACATTAAAAACTGCTTAGAGTGCACTCATTAAAAGTGTAACATGAAACAGTTCTGGCTGCTGGCTGTTGGCCAGCATAGTTGGTCATAACTAATTCATTTAACAAGCACACACACACACATGCACACACACACACATGCACAAACATGCGATGCGCTCAGTTGAAGCGCTGGCTTTACCTGGCGCGCACAAAAGTAGGCAACAGTTTTTGTTTGGCCTAGGCGTGGACTGCGGGCTGTGCGCGAAGGGCGGTGGGCGGTGGGCGTGTCTGTCTGTGCGCTGGCAGCGCATAATTACAATTTAAACCAAAAATCCATTTATTTTGCACAATAACGGGCACAACAATGGCGGCTAACAATAATACAACTGCTAATGCACAATGGAGCAATGGAGCTGAAGAGGAAGAGGAAGAGGAGCGGACGAACGGGCGGGTGAGAGCGGATGAAGAGCCGAAGGGTTATACCTGATGATGATGATGATGATGTTCGAGCGAAATTATAAATTAAATTGCCAAGTTGTACATCGAGTGGGAGAGAACTAGAGAGAGAGAGAGAGAGCACAATAGCCATAGATATAAGTATAAAGAGAGATAGATAGAGAGCTAGACCATTCGAAACACATTTCGCTTGGCCAAATGGCCCACTGAACGAGCTGCTGGATTAGATGTCATTTTGGACTTGGCACACAAATGGAAACGAATGGGACAACATGATATAGAGCAGCAGCCATTGAAGGCCGCGAAGGTCAAAGAGCGTGGGCTATAAAAGGAAAATAAATAAAAAACAACAACAAGTCAACATAAAATAAAGCCAATATAAATGCATAGCAGAAGAGTTCAATGCCAAATACTCAGGCATGTTGAGCGTGAGCAGAGGATATATATCGTATGCTGGCAAATGATATGAAAAGGATAAGATGTACAGGTAGAGCTCCTCTTTTAAATCTCTTTAAACTCTATAAGCTGTTGTCATCTATATGTTGTCATCTATATATATAGGTAAGGGTAGTCTCCAGAGAGAGGGTATTATAGTGAGAGTAAGCAAAGGATATATATCGTAAGCGATATGAAAAGTATAAGATGTATAGGTGAAGCTCCTCTTTTAAATCTCTTTAAACTCTATAACAGTTTCTCATCTATATGAGAAAAATGGTAGGCAAGAGTCGCCGCAGCGAACGCCTCTCTGGCAGCGTAGCCCCCAGGGAGAGGGTATTATAATGCGCATGCATAATAAAGCAGTTGAGGTGTTTCCTGCTGCTGTCGACGCGCAGCTTCCGGCCTTGCAGCTGACCTCCTGTGGCGCAGGCCATCAACTTGATTGCTTTCATTTACTTTTAATTAATTAAAAACACACATTTGATACACACACGCACACACACACGCACACACATACACACGTGTATTTATATGTGCGTCCATCAATTTCCCAAGCAGCTGCCAGTTGTGTAAATTGTTTCGTGTGCTTAGGCTCTCACCTGTCGCTTTCTTGTTGCTCTTTGCAGGTGAAATACAAATTTCAACATATCCCGGCCGCATTATCGTAACCGAGCCCAAGGGCATGGTACAGCCGCGCATTAACGTCGAGAAGCATTCGATGCGGCATGTCGTCCTTAATGGCCAAACAACGTTGCCCTGCATTGCTCAAGGACATCCAGTGCCGACCTATCGGTGAGTACAGCCCACACACACACGCACACAGCCCTTTTTTGGTAGACTGCTGGGGGCAGCGCAGCTCGCGGTTCGCGCATTTTATGACAATGTGAAATATTTAGCTCGATAAAAAAAATGTGACGAAACAATAAAAAATTGAGTTGTAAAAATGTTGAGCAAATTTGAAAGCTCACACGAAATGCCGGTGTGTATGTATGTGTGTGTGTGTGTGTGTGTGTGTGTGTGTGCAATGTTATAGATAGTTAAGACAAGCAGCAGATATTTATTGACATGTCATGTCACAGATTGCTAGGCTTGGGAAATGCTTCGTATATATTGCATATGGACTGTAAAATGTAGTTTGGAAATTGTTAAGGGCTTTGCATTTTCATACAAAAGAAAAAAATGATGTAGATAGCTTTCAATATGTCTTGGTGGGGCCTATAAAAGAAATGTGCTAATAAAAGTGAGCCCAGATAGATGAATTTAGATATGGGAAGATACTAAAGCGATATATATTTACATGTGGAATATTTATGTTTTCCATATTCAGCGTAGGTAAAGAGTAAGTCATGTTTTAGATATATGTATATATGTTTTATATACATGTATGTGTATATATACTGCTGCCATAATTGAAATGGCACCAATTGCATATTTTCGACTTTCTGAGAATTTTTTTAAATATATAAAATCTTTAGATATTTTTTTGCAAATTTTTATTTGTTGGAATAATTCATTGTTTTCTCCTTTTATAAAAAAAATAAGTAGATCAATATATTGATAAATAAATATAGAAGAACTTCTTAGACTTTGCATAAGTAAGTGCTGCTTTTTTATTTTTCGCAGCTGTATATATGTATATATTTAATTTCAAATAAAGTTCAATCTATTCTGTAAATGAAATCGAGTTATAGGAGCTCAACTGAATAGCTTAAAAACTCCCTTTCCATTTACACAAAATGATAGATATGATGATGATATGATTTATATAGTTGAAACTCTCAATTTGCATAAATATTATATTTTTATTGATTACACTAAATAAATACAATATTATTTTTATTACATTTTATATTAATTTTATATTAAATACGCTTATATATATTTATTTATATTCTATTAGCTCTAAGCCGAAGGCCTTAGTCTTAGTCTCTTATAAATAAATAAATATTTGATTAGGTTATATTATTTTAAATAAGCTTATATTTAATCTCACCTATTGTCAGCCCTCACAGCGCTAGCTCAAACACAAATATACATATTCTTCGTCTGGCAATCTCTTTATTGAAAATGTAGTTGCTTATAAAACGGTTCAAGTCTGCTGCCAGCTCCATTCACCTGCTCCTGCCTGCTGCCAGCCTCAGCTGCTGGCACCTGTCTCGCTTGACTTTTGACACTATGCATCAAATATTGTTTATTGGGGCACTTGAATGTCTTGGCACAAAAACACGGCTCAAGCAGCGCTCGTTTATCTTCCAAGACGACAGGAGACTCCTGGACTCCTAGACTCCTTGACTCCAGGACTCCTCGACTCCTGGACTGTCGCGTTATGTAGATTTCCCTGGGGCCAATTCAAAGTTTTTCAACATTTGATGTGTGCTCGCTTTTATTCTCGTGTCAAGCGCAAATCAATCAAATGAGCCGCGTTTATGGGCCGAAATGGCAAATTGCTTGCTGAACGGCCGCCGCTCAAGCTGAAGAGCAGCGCTCGTCAAAGGTAATCGCCGAGCCGCACACAGGATACACACAGGACACACACAAGCGCAGAGCAGGAAAGGACAGGACAGCACTTGCCACTCGACCACTTGGCTCATCATGCTCGTCAGCGTCAGCGTCGTGGCAGCGTGCTGCTGCCTGCTAAAACATGCATTGCTTTTTACGGCTGGCCGCAAGGATGCAATGTAGCAGGATAATGGGTCATTGTAGCTGCGCTTGTCCTTCGTGCAGCTGCATGAATAAAGCATGGCGACAAGCAACGCTACGCTATGCGCTGCTGCTGCTGCTGCCCCTGCTGCTGCTGCCTCTGCTGCTGCTGCTGCTGCTGCCTCTGTTGCTGCTGCTGCTGCCACTACCACTGCTGCCTCTGCTACTGCCTCTGCTGCTGCCCCTGCTGCTGCTGCCTCTGTTGCTGCTGCTGCTGCTGCTGCTGCTCCCTTTGCCTCTGCTGCTGCTGCCGCTGCTCCCTCTTCTCCTGCTGCTGCCACTGCTGCTGCTGCTCTCTCTGCCTCTGCTGCTGCTGTTGCACTCCGGAACTGCTGCATAGCCCAGCTATGGGTAGTTGGACTCTGACATTCGACTTGGCGGGCATAGAAGAAAGATATATATATATGTACATATACATCTATGTATATATACTCTTACTACTGACTATAAATGACATGAATGGAGAACTTGACAGGAGCTGAGATCATATTGACAATTCACTCAACTACAAAGGCCGCTCCTTTGGATTGATTGGTAACGCAGTCAAAGACCTTAACTATATGAATATGCTGTATATTTACTATTGTATATTAATATGTACATATTCATATGGTATAGGAAACTCCCTACAAATGATTTTAGGCTATTCCTTCAGCTCTTCATATACAGATATTTCAGAGCGTATTCACTAACCCGATGAAACATGTTTCTTTTCATTCCCATCAGCAACGCTGATGTCTGTGACTTGCTGCAGATAAACTGAGAGTGTCAGGAAGAGTACATATCAGGAGATGAGCACGCCTTATCATAGAGAATATGAGTCAGTATACTGTTCAGAGGCAGTATGTGTATAGTTCAGTATACTTCTCAAGTGAAGAATGAGCACAGGAGTATGTCCCTGTAGGCGCTCCTGACACAGACCCAATAGAATACCCTCTGCTGTGCATTATGTCAGCTAGTCTTGGTAGAGTGCGCAGCCTAGAGACACAAAACAGCCTAGAGATACAGTCAGGAACAGTTTCTTCTAAGAAACAACAACTAAAGCGGAAGGAAAAGTTAAGCGAGCTGAGATCTCTCAGCTTTAAGTGGAAATTTAATGATGACTCAGACCTAGATCCATTTCAATAGCTCTGCCTGCAGTATCTAACGAGATCTATAGCTCTATTGACATTATATTCCTATATATATCTACTCTTACTCCTTTGGCTTTTAGAGAGTGAAAAGTGAAACTTGAATACTTCGAATGCTTTCAACTCAAAGTGTATCACGTCTTCGGCATGTCAAGGGATGCCTTTGCGGTTGCTTGCTTTGTTTGTTATTTGATGTCGCCCCGCGGAGCAACGACCAAGACCAAGACGACAACAACATCAAGCGGCAACAACAACCATTTTGGCAGCCAACGAGGCGACAACAGCGTCGACTTTTGTTTTGTGCTCTGCGGTTGCTGTTGCTGTTGTTGCTGTTGCTGATGCTGCTGCTGCTGTTGTTTTGCTGCAACATCCGTATCCTGGGTGTCCCGGTGCTTGACGCTGCTCATAAATGTTAAAACATTTGGCATGTGGCAAGCTGCCGTTGCGGTTCGCGTCCTCAACTATTGCCACATAGAAATGCAGAATATGATTTTATATTGCGATGATTTCTCGCCTCTGCTGACGTACTTGAGCCATGATTTTTAATTAAGCGAGCAGGAGGCAGGCATATGCAGCCGGCAACGTGCCGCGCCGCCACTTGCAACATGCCACAAGATGCGCTGCGCACTCGAGTGCAATTAAAGCCAAATTAAAATCAATAATTTGATTAAAAATGCAACAGCATTTGCATGGCTGCAACGGGGGCAGGAATCGGGCAGCGGGCAGCAGGCAGCACGAGTCATGTGGCATGCGTCCTTGCAACATCAAGCAGATTATGGCACGCGCGTTGCACTGTTGATTCTCGCAATTGATATTAAAATGAAATATAAACAAGCAACAACGTGGCAGCCGGGCGTCACCGACTGCAGAATACTCATTCAGCGCCCAATTGGGGGCGTGATAAGTCGGCAAATGACTTGTCACGCTCCCATTGGCATACATACATTGAATGCTCTCAGCAATTTATTCGCCAAGTCTAGAGCCTCCAGCTCATTGTAGAAAATGCAATTTTTCCCGCTTTGCCACGCCCAAAAAATGTGCATGTTTTGCCTATCAGCCACGCCTTTTTCTTTTATCTCTACAACGATCAGCTGTTGCTGCCGCTGAGAGCTAAAATTTAACGAAAATTTTGGTTTAGTAACAGGCGAACAGAAATCAGAAGTAGGCTCCCTACTTCTCTCAAACGATCAAATTCAAAGTTAAAAGTGCACTGTAACGCCCTGCTCTTTGAGAGTGTTGATTATGTTATACAACAGTGAGCGAGCAGTAGTACACTGTTAACTAGCATTTTGCACCCTTCTACTCATTTCTGTTCGCCTGGTACTTCCAGAATTTCTACAGCTATTTTGCTGAAGTACCAGGCGCACAGAAACGACAAGTAGGGTGCAAAATGTTCCTTAACAGAACCTTAACAGTGCAGGATTACCATGCTGTTATTTAACAGAGTATAATAATTAATATTCAAAAATCAACGGCTAAAAAATGTGCCCCAAATAAAAATTATTGTTGCATAAATTAGGGAGACTCTTACTGTGGCGGCTGGCATCAAAATTTGAGCGGTTAATTTAAAAAGCAACAGGCAAACAGAAATGAGTAGCAGAATGAGGAGCTAAAATGTTATTTAACATTATTATGTTAAATAACATTTTAGCTCCTCATTCTGCTACTCATTTCTGTTTGCCTGTTGCTTTTTAAATTAACCGCTCAAATTTTGATGCCAGCCGCCACAGTAAGAGTCTCCCTAATTTATGCAACAATAATTTTTATTTGGGGCACATTTTTTAGCCGTTGATTTTTGAATATTAATTCCCAGTAAGGAAACCCTTTTAAATAAAAAAAACAGTTTGTATATTTTTAGATTAAAATTCTTTATTGATTTTCAAATTAAAACAGTTTTTGCTGATCTAAATCTACATTTATTTATATATTATATTAATCATTTATTATGTTAATCATTTACATTTATTTATACACATGTGTATACATATCTCTTAAATTATATGATGCTAGGGCGACTTAATACTATCTTAAGTTAATATTTAATACTATCCCATCGAGGATGCTGTTGTCCCACACACTTAGCTGAGGAGGCGCTTTAATCTGAAAACATAAGAGATATTTTAGAATATAATGTACGACTTGGTATAGATAACACTTACCTCTGACGACGCATGATGAATAGTGAAGCTTGAATTTACTCTGCTTTTAGCTTAAAGCGAAAGAAAACTCTCCTGAAAAATATAAAATAAAAATAAATATTGTTAATAATAAATCTATATTCATTTAAGCGAGCATTAAGCTCGTAAGAAAAGACAGTTGCTCAAAACCAATATACTCATTTCACTTTCGTGAATGCGTATTTTTATACTCACATAAATAAATTGCAAAAATATGAATTCGAATTGATGCTGCCACAGCCACGTGCAACGAAGAGGAAATGCTCTTTAATTGCGAAACGCGGCAAGGCCCTGGGACTTCCCTCGCAGCTGCAGCAATTGCAGATGCGTAAATCTGTAAATGAAAACATGCAAATGAAGATCAATATCAATGCTGTGTAAAAAGGAAATTAAAGCTATTCATATATAAATACATACATATAAATATAAATGGATATATTGGCTCTTGCCAAGCGCAGCATTGCTAGATGTGGAATGTGGATCATAGAATTTCTGTATAATTATTGGAATAAAAGTATTCGTATCAGAGGCTGGCATGATCTAGTGCGCTGACCAAGGGAGGTCGGAAAACTTTCAGCGAAATCTCAGCATGCAAGTTGGCTTTTTAACAAATTTTTATTATTTTCATTTCTCTTTTAAAATGTTTTCAAGCTGAGAAAATGCAACTTTAACTTCTCAGAAAACCTTTCGAGACACTTCAGCAAACTTTGTTTTCCTTTTCGACTTACCTTGTCAGGTGGTACAGGTGCACAAAAGTTGTAGAAAAGCAGTCGATGGAGCTAATTAGCGAATATTTAATAACATTTTTTTACAATTGCGCAATAAACAACTGAAAACAATTTTGGGCATGAAATGTTTGAGAGAAATTTGAAATTAAGTCAAAGAGAGGAAATATAATTAGCTTAGCTAATAAAAGCTGGCATTCCAAATAAAAATATAGCTGCCATATGCAGCTTTCTCTATCGCCCTATCTGACTCCTATACTGCCTCTATCTCTCAAGCCCCACAATCCACTCAGACTGCAACTCCTGCATGCCCCTATCGCACTACTCTCTGCCTCTACCGTTGCCTTTACTTCCATCTCTATCTCTGACTCTCAGCCCCTACCATCGCCTCTACCTCCATCTCTGCCTCTACCACTGCCTTCTCCAAACTTACCCTCTCCCCTTTAATCCCTCCCCCTCTTGCACATTGAAGTGCGGTAATCATTTTGCAATGCAATTGAACATTATTGAACGCATTTTCGAGCTGCATTTTCATTTTATTTTTTTTTTTTGCGCTCAACAAGCGGCAATCATGGGGGTCGCAGTGGCATACAGAAGTCGTTTATTGTTAATGCAATCGACATATTAACCCTGATGAAGACAGCAGAAACAACGCACAATGAACGAATATTTAAGTTTAATCAAATAAAGAAAGAGCTGTAATTGTTAAGCTTTTGTTTGGCTCGTTAGCTTAATGCTCTCCCGCTCTCCCTCTCTCTCTCTCTCTCTCTCTCTCTCTCTCACTATCTACCTCTCTCGCTTTTCAGCTGGTTCAAGGAGGAGAACGAACAGCTGCTGCCGCTGCAGTTGAGCGAACGCATCACGATTGTATCCGCGGGTCTGCTCAAAATAACCAAGGTATGTCCAGCTCCCTCTCCCCTACTCTCTCTTTCTCCCTCCCTCTTTGGTTGTAAATGAAAAGCAAATATTGTGATTGCCATTGATTTATGGCATTGCCATTGCAGGCGCGTCTCGAGGACAGCGGCAAATATCTGTGCTGGGTCAATAACACAGCTGGCGAGGAGACCATCCAGGTGTCTCTCACTGTGACAGGTATGTAGCTGCGTGTGTGTGTGTGTGTGTGTGTATCAGCCTATACCCTATATATGTATGTATATATCATAGCTCCCTTGACCGCACACCTGCAGCCGCAGGTGCAGACCGTGGACGTCGACAAGGATGCACAATTCCAATGCATTGTCTCTGGCCATCCGGTGCACGATGTCAACTGGCTGCACGATGGCAAGCCAATATTGCGCGACAATCGCGTCGAGGTGAGTGCCGCAGCACAGCCCAGCCATAACCATCTGCCTCTTCCACTATACATACATACATATATCGCATCTCTGCAGATATTAACGGACCCAGCGCGTCTGATCATTAAGAAGGTGCAAAAGGACGATCCGGGCATGTATCAGTGCTTCGTCTCCAACGAGTGGGAGCAAATCCAATCGACAGCTGAGCTCCAATTGGGCGGTAAGCCGGGGCGTATTAGTAATATCATTGTCTATTTAACCATAGCTCCAATTTCGGTGTGTCATAAATTAATGCTCTGATGACCATTAATGGGCACACACACACGCTCACACACACACACACTCACATACACACTCACACAGTCACACAGCAAATCAAAAGCGAAATTTCCGTCGCTTGATGACCGCAAAAACCGCACAAATAAATGTTTGTCATAATTGCATTTCATTAATTTCTAATTTAGCAAATTGCTGGCACTTTGCAACAACAATAGCAACAACAATGAAAAGCAACAACAACGACGCTAGAGCCAGCCATAAAACGCAGCCTGACAACTTAATTTTATTACCAGCACTAATATTCTAGCCACCAGTGTTGCGACATTCTTCTCGGCGATAACGTTACACAAAGGGGCATGTGAATGGGAATGTGAAGAGTGATTGAGGGCGATAAGAGTTGGGTGTACAGATGGAGTTGGGGTACCAAAAGGAACAGTAGTGATATCAGCCGTGACTTGTTCACAAAAGTCACATTTTTTATGTAAACAACGACTGTTGGGGGGTAGTATCAAGTGAAGAGTCACAGTTGAGCCGTGAATAGACGCAGTTGGAGTACTAAAAAGAACTGTAGTGCTATTAGCCGTGACTTGTTCACAAAAGTCACAGTTTTTATGTAAACAGCGACTGTTGGTGGGTAGTATCAAGTGAAGAGTCACAGTTAAGCCGTGAAATATTGCGAGTCACACATCTCTTTTGCCCTTAGCAGACTTTATTGAAGTCACAGTTCACAGCGTGTCACTGTTTTTTGTAAGTCACAGTTCGCACTGTGAATATGATGAAGAGGAAGACAGCATAATGGGAATATACATTCGTATATGAAGAGACAGCTGTGCTATGATTTATTACAGCTGTGATATTACTCGAGCTTTTTTAGAAAAAGTCACAGTTCTCATCAAAACAGTGACTGTGATAGTTAATGTTAAATGAACACTTGCTTGTCAGCTACTTCTTTTACCAGTAGCATTATTAACTAAAGTCACAGGCACAGTTTGTCATATGCTCCAGTCACAGTGACAGCTAAAAGTGTGCGCATCTCTATCATTCGACGCTCGCTTCGCTGCGCCTAGAGCCCAGCACACTCTGAGATTCAGCTGCCTAGGGACCAAATACATACTCACACACTCACACACATAAACTCGCACACTAACACACTGACACACACACACACAGACACTCAGCTAGACAGAGCTCAGAGCTAGCTCACATTCGCGCTTTGTCACTTTCGGCGGCTTTGGCAACATTTCTGATTTGCTTTTAGGCACAAGCGGAAATTGATTTCGATATATTATTGGCATGCTTACACACGCACACACACACACACACACATACACATAGCGCTGTGGTGTTAAAAGCTGCTGCTGCCCCACCACAAAATGGCGCTAGCTTCCAGCGCAGAGCCATTAAGCAGCCGGATATGGCAGCAATTGTGTCAACCGACGCTACAAGTGTGTGCGGGTGTCTGTGTGTGTGTGTGTGTGTGTGTGTGTGGTGGCTGACTGCAAATAAATATGGCAGCTTATAACTGGCAATGTCAGCGCTAACGCCCGAAATATTCTCGCAACGTCGCCGTCGCCGTCGTCGTCGTCGTCGTCTTTTGGAGCGGAAATTGATACAATTTTCATCAGCTGGATAACATTTGCTCGCTTGTCAAATGCATTTTCCGCCGCGCTCTTAGGTCAAAGCGCACAGAAGAACGTTGCGAAAAGCATTTTTACAAATCTGATTTTGATTGCTAGCAAATATGCAGCAGCAAAGAAATAGAAATGGAAAAGGAATAGATGTATGGGCGATGGTAGATGGAAGATGGTAGATGACAACGGCATGGATGCTCTTGAAATCAGCTAGCGGAAAATCTGAAAATATATACATATAGCTGTAAGAAACATATATAAATGCAATTGACAGATGAAGCTCGCAGTGAGCAGCTCAGGCTAAGCCAGTTGGTTATTTCTTTAAAGTAAATACATATAGAGTGATGTTATTTGGGAGAGCTATATGTGAGGCATGGCTTAAGATATTGAGAAGATCTAACAATGGAAATATCTAAAGAGAGTTGCCCTCTCATCATAGGTTATTTTGGAGTTGTCTATAGGAGAATGTAAAAATTATTGAAAAAATGCAAAAATATTTAGGATTTGCTTCTTAATGTACATAGACTATTATTTTCTTTATGACCTCAGTACTTAGGGCGTTCGTTAGGCATGTTTTCAGTATTCAAAGAGTTGGCACAAGATTTTTGTTGTTAACTCAATATTCACACTGAGATAAGAGCAGGAACAAGAAAATATAGCCATAGACCATAGCCATATAGACCCAGAAAACTATATTCTACCTTAAGCAACTCAAGCGATTATCAGCAGAGAGCCTTTGGCTGCCAGCACAACATTTAACTATATATATAATATATGGAAAATGGCTTAGATGATAACTAAAATCAACAACTTGACCTATCTTAACTCACTTTTACCCTCTAACATCTTCTTTTACTGTAGCTCTCATTTGATTAGCCCTTTATACATATAACAGCTGCTAATATTTTAAAAACAAGCCACTCGTGCTTTAAGTTAATATCTCACTCGAACATGCTCTACCAATAGATACGCAAACCATTCAGGCATTTGCCAATAAGTTACTCTCTAATGCACACACACACACTATCACACTCTCACACACACAGCTGTGCACACCTGAGCAGACGCTAATTAATGGAGTACTCTTAAAGCAGCTATGCGCATAGCCCCGCATGTACGCATATAAGGCTTAAGCTGAGCCCAACTAAAAAGCACACACAGATACACGCGAATACACGCCCACACACACACACACACACACCCACAGCCACATTCAGCCCCACACATGCGAGCCCCTGCCTTATACGCCGTACGCACTAAACCGAATCTCAATCTTTATCTCTGACAATTTTAGATGCTTCGCCGGAACTGCTTTATTGGTTCTCGGAGCAAACACTGCAGCCGGGTCCGACGGTATCATTGAAATGCGTTGCCACCGGAAATCCACTGCCGCAATTTACATGGTCTTTGGACGGATTTCCGGTAAGTATGGCCCACACAGTTTGGCTTTCTTCAAAGGGTGAGGGTGGGAGTGGGAGTGGGAGTGGGAGTGAGGGCGAGTGGATGAGAGGGTTCCATCTAAAGTTCACACACGTGCTGAGCACACTTACTTAGCAGCATCAGCCGTAGTCGCAGTCGCAGCAGCAGCGGAAATGCAGGCAGCGTTTCCGTTTCCGCAGCTATCGTCACATGCACGTTGATGAAGATGGAGTTGCTTATGCCACACACACACACAGGCATACACACACACACACACACTCGCACACCCATACCAGAATATGCATAAATGTTTACGAAAAGCGGTGCAGCCTCTCTCCTGCTCCTGCTCCTGCTCCTCATCCACCTCCTGCTCCCCCTCTACCACCTCCTCTGCTTCTTCTTCTTCTTCTTCTGCTTGCACATTTTAGTAAAGCTCTACCCTAAAAATTTAGCTTGGTCATGCTTGGCATGCCCCGTGGCTTTTGCTATGCTTTGCTTTGCTTTGCCCACACTTGATTTTCCCTTTATTTTTCTTTCGTTTCTCCTTTCGCTACGCTGCGCTGCGCCGAGCTCTGTAGTTCTTGGCATGTGCCATGGCGCATTTTCAAGGATTTGTTTCGTTTATTTGCATAAATTTCCATTTTCTTGCGCTACAGCTACAGCCACAGTGAGCCCTGCCCACACAGCCCCCGCCATGCACTAGCCGCCTCTCTTTCTCTCCCACTCTTTCTCTCTCTTTCGCTTGCTCCACACTTAAGCGCAGTGTAAATTTTATGCAATTTCAATCAATTCGATTTACATGAATTTTTTATAGAGTATCTTCAGAGCTTTTCCCTAGTTTCGCCTTCGCACTTTGCCCGTCGACTATATATATATATATTTTATCTAATTGCCCTTTTCTCTCAACCAAATATACGACATTTTCCTTCTCTCTATCCGACACGCCAGATACCAGACAGCTCTCGCTTTTTAGTGGGTCAATATGTTACCATCCACGACGATGTCATCAGCCATGTGAATATTTCAAACGTCAAGGAGGAGGACGGCGGCGAGTATACCTGCACGGCGCAGAATGCGATTGGCAAGTGAGTGGCTCTAGTTCCATAAATAAAATGCACACAAACACACACACACACACACACACACACAAGCACACACACATATGTGCTTTCAGCAATCTGTGCTTTCTGATAGGAGTATAAAAAAACATTTCTCTGCTAAATCATAAATTTAATTGTTGCATACCATAGTAAAAACTAGAAATAAAAGATAGCTGATGGCTATGTGAACGACTGCTAGATGCCCTGTAAAAAGGATTTTTTGAATGAAAACTTAGTTCACTGCAAGAGAATCGCATAGAGAGGTTTTACTGGAAGATGAGTTAACCTAGAATCGAAATTCAATGAAAATATGATGATGGTCATATACATATATATATATCTATTTAGGAATATTCTTAACTATAAATGAGAATCGCATAGAGAGGTCAGAGATTTGAAGATACTCGCCTATTAATATCCTTTGCCCACATATGCCCTACCCACAGAGTTCATATCTGACATATGCCACGCAGTCTGACTCTAGCGTAGGTATATGGGGTATACGAACAATGGAATCGCATTGTTTGCAGGCAGAGGCGACATAAAATTCAAACAATTTGCCGAGTCAGGCTCTTTAGCTGCAGCAACTGTATAGCTGTATAGCTGTACAGCTGTACACCAACATACACACACACAAACTGTTTGTTTGTATTTTTTTTTTTTGCTCTGCTTTGTTTTGGCTCTGCTCTTAAATGTTAGTTATGACTCGTGCATGTTTTTTATATCGCCGCAGGGTCTCGCATAGCGCCAAAGTGAACATCTATGGGCTGCCTTATATACGTGAAATGCCAAAAATAACGGGAATCTCTGGCTCTGATTTGATTGTTAAATGTCCTGTGGCTGGTTATCCCATCGATAAAATACACTGGGAGCGCGGTAAGTAATACAAATATATATATACATTTATTTATTTTCATACCCTCCCCATTGCCATTCCCCTTCCTCCTTCCCCTCTGCCCGTTTCATATGTATATTATCGAGCTGCTTGCTGTCTCGCTCGACAGCCATAAAATCCAATACTTTAATACCATTTTTGGCCAATATTATACACACACATGCATACATATGCATGTATATATATCTCTATATATCTGCGTTCGCTTTTTTCATTCGCCTTTGTTTGCATTGCCTCACGGCCCGTGTTTGGTATTAAAAGTTTCCATGTTTGTTATTGCGCATATCAATGAATATTATTATTAAAACTACGTTTTGAGCCACGCTGAAAAAATGCTGCAATTATTTTCGTGCATGCTGCCGGATATACATATACACATACATGCATATATGTGTGTATGTATGTAGCTTTCATAACTTTCGCGTTTCACATAGTTTTAGTTAGTAATTGTGTCCTGCAGCCAATTTGGCCTCGCATAGTTCATGTATTTTCGAGAGCTTCAGCTGAGGCATTCGATTGAGAATGTTTCCCACTGGAATATGACGAGAATATAACGAGCACCGTTCACGTATGGAATATTCTTTCACATCGAGTCGACTCTAAGAACTGAACTCCATAGTTGAATATCCAAACTCAGCCTGGGTAGATTTTCATATGGAATCCGCAATCCGAATTTCATTTCCCGCTCGATTTTCTTTCATTTTTGGTTAAAAAAATTCATTGATATGCAAATAAATTATAAAAGACTATAAATAGTCCGCAATTAATTGCCGGATGTATTCGGCTCTCTCTCTCTCTCTCTCTCTCTCTCTTTCTCCCTTTCTCACTCTATTTGCATGCAAAGATGGGCAAACGCTGCCCATAAATCGACGACAGCGCGCCTATAACAATGGCACCTTAATTATCGAGCAGCTGCAGCGGCTGGAGGATGCGGGCACGTACACGTGCATGGCCCAAAACAAGCAGAAGCAGACATCCAGGCGCAATGTGGAGATTCAAGTGTTGGGTGAGTACGCGGCGTATGCGTAATATACAGCTCCTGCTCTTTTTTTTGGTTCAGCTGCTGCTGTTCCAATATTCAAATTAGAAAGTTGCTGCAACAACAACAACAACAACAACAACAACAGCAACAGCAGCAGCAGCAGCAGCAGCAACTACAATGAAACTATTCCAATTAGACTGGCAACAAAACTATGCAGCGACAGCCGCAGCAACTATTTCCAGCTGCCAGCACTTTTTAATGCACATGCACGGCCCAGCAGCGTGGGGGACGTGCCACAATGAAGTCATTGACTCCAGTGTCTATGCCACTGCCTCAACTCAACTCGGCTAGGCTCGCCTCGCCTCGTTCCGCCTCGCCTCGACTATTTCTGGCTCTGTCGCTATCTGCGCATCTCTCGCTCCTCTTCATAATTTACTGTGTGCAGCTGTTATCAGTGCGGCAGCTGTTGCTAAGCCGCATTGATGTGCCTGCCACGCCCACCAACCACACAGACCGACAGCCAGCCAGCCAGCCAGCCAGCACGTTTCCCGGCTTGATAATCAGCATGGCTTTTGTGCTTAAGCCAACTTGGCAATTGTTATGAGCTAGGTTTTGTTGTTGTTGTTGTTGTTGTTGTTTTCGATGCTCGCTTAATGATATGCTCAATGTCTGTTTATGCCACACACACACATACACACACACACACACGCATACATTGCCATTTTTACAGTGCCACCGAAAATCATGCCCATTCAGGCCATGACGAATATGTTGCGCGAGGGCATGCGGGCCGCCATATCCTGCCAGATCCTGGAGGGCGACCTGCCGGTCAGCTTTCGCTGGGAGCGCAATGGCAAGCCGCTCATAGGCACCGGGTAAGCGTTAACAAGGCCTACATACACTCGCAGAAACTGGAGGCATGTGAAATTCAAGTTGAAATCAATGTGAAAAGGGAACAGCGAGAATTTTCCATTATATCAAAAAGCAAACAAGACTTGCTTTAGTCTGGAATTATCTGGAATACTCCCTTGCCTTCTAGCTATGTGGTATCAGAGTCACTATGGAGAAAATGTTATTCTCAATCCCTTTGATAATCCTCTATCTCCTCCTCTTTAAGACTGGGCTTAAACATTTTCCCACATGCATTGATTAACCGCTTGACCTCCCGATTTCTCCGAGTGTAGCGCGTGTCGCAGGGCCTTTACTGAACTCACATTTCATAACATGCAACGACTTGCAGCAATGAGGTGTTCCGGCGCCTGGACGAGTACTCGGCCAGCTTGGTCATCGAGCACATCAGCTCGGATCACTCGGGCAACTACACGTGCATCGCCAGCAACGTGGCGGGCACGGAGAGATTTACGGTGCCGCTGACGGTGAATGTACCGCCCAAGTGGATACTGGAGCCGAAGGACTCGAGCGCACAGTCCGGCACAGATGTGCTCGTGCACTGTCAGTCCGCCGGCTATCCGAAGCCGACGATAACGTGGAAGAAGGCGATTGGGCCGACGCCCGGGGAGTACAAGGACTTCCTCTACGAGCCCAGCGTGCAGCTCTTTCCCAATGGCACCATCTACTTCAAGAAGATCAGCAAGGAGTCGCAGGGGCACTTCCTCTGCGAGGCCAAGAACAACATTGGCTCCGGTGTCAGCAAAGTGATTTTCCTCAAAGTCAATGGTGCGTATGCGCAATATGCACAGCTTCATCCACAGCTATTAATGACGCTCACTACGCCCTCCCTTAGTGCCCGCCCACTTTCCAACGAAAACGAAACAAATCTCGGTAGCCAAGGGCAAGCAGGTGCATGTGCAGTGCAATGTGCAGGGCGACAATCCAATTGACTTCAAATGGAAAATCCAGGCAACGCAACAATATCTTGACGAGTCGCTCGATTCACGGTAAGTCTATCTGTCTGCCGCCGTCTCCCTCTCTCTCTTTCTCTGCAATCTTCCCAATCTGCATCTGTGTCTCGCCTGTGGCTTGTCTGCCTGCGCTTACACTGCAGGGCATTTCAATAGGCACAGCTCGATATTTGTTTTCTGTGGGGATTTAAGCAAGCAGCAGAGGCTGTAATGTAAATAGGATTATATATACATACACATATCGTTACCTTCCTTTAAAAAATATATATTGTATTTTATATATAGTATATATAATTTCATATTTAAATTTTAGTTTTATTATTATTATTATTTTTAATAGTCATTTTTAATATTCATCTAAAAATTGTAAAATAATATTTTTTTTATTTTATTTGTCAATCAAAAAAATGAGTATGTTCCTTTTCTTATGTTAGTAAAAAATTATAGTTTTTAATTTGCATTTTATTTATGTATTTTTAATTTAATTTTTAATATATATATTTTATTTAAAAAAAATAAAAAAAAACTGTTTTATTTATTTATTGCATTTTTAATATATTTAATTAAGCAAAATTAATATTTTTTATTTGCATTTCATTTATTTTATTTGCATTTTTTATTGAATATTAAATTAAATTTAATTTAATTTAATTTTTAAAAATTAATTAAATTTTGTTTTCATTTTTGTTATTATTTATATATTCAAAGCCCTAAAATGTTTCTTGTTTATTTTATCATTATTTGTTATCTATTAATAAACTCTGCTTTTGCTAGTTTCTAAACAAATTTGCTTAATATTTTGCTTATATTTTTTTTTAATATTTATATATTTAAAATTTTAATTGGGGTAAATTAATATTTATTTATTTGCATTTCATTTGTTTATTTTTTAATTCAATATTTAATATTTATTTTAAAATTTGTTTTATTTATTTATAGCATTATTTATATATCTAAAGTCCTAAAATATTTTTTGCATTTTTTCATTATGAATTATCTATTAATAAACTCTGCTTTTGATTCTAAACAAATTTACTTAATATTTTGTTTATATGCTAGCAAGTTTTCAGAAATGTATTGTAGTTCTTGGAACCCGCTCAACCCTATTCACATGGCGCGGAGTGTTGAGTGTTTGGGGAATCAATTCGCAAGTCGATGGCAAAAGCTGCAAATTGCTTTTAATTAAACGAGCTGTGCAAATGGCTCAGTGGGCGGGGCGCAACAAATCTGGAGCTGGATGACTCTTCGTACGGTTTCAAATTCAATTTCGCAGCAGCCAATGCCAATGCGTTTGGCAGCTTAACAGTTATGTTGCAGGCAGGCAGGGGGGAGGGGGAAGAAGCTGATGATAAAAAAGTTGTTTCTAATAGTCGAGGGGTAGCGGAGAAGCGAACGAAAAGTAATCAAGTTTTTCAGCTGAAGGTTTTGGAAGGGCTTTAGCCCATTTTAGTGCCCACTAAATGCTTAAGCGTTTTCCACTTTTGTGCCTATGCAAGTATTTTAATGTATGTGTATTTCCGGCTCTCTCTCTCTCTCTCCTCTCTCTCTCTTCTTCTTTTGCTATGCTCAACTATAAAACGGCCTCGTGTGTTCCGCCTCCTGCCATGCGACGCTGTCAACTTTGGAACTGCTGCCCGAAAACCAAATACGCGTTTTATTTATTTACGCACACTCACACACACACATGCACGCGTGACTGCCATCTGTGCGTGTGTGTTGGCCTCGTTCGTCTTCGTCTTTGTCAACACACAACAACAACAACAACAACAACAACAACAACTGTTGCAACGTGAAAAACATTGTTATAAAATTGCATTGCGTCGCTCACGTTGCGCAAACACGTATTCGTATCTCGGCCTCTGCATCTGCATCTGTGTATCTGTGTATCTGTGCATCTGCATCTGCATCTGCATCTGTATCTGTTAACGTAAACGTAAACGTATACGTATCTCGTATCCGTATCTCGCCAAACGCCAACGTTTGCATGCCAACGTACGTGTGTATGTGTGAATGTATGTGTGTGTGTATCTTGTATCTCTTAAATGCATTTACTTGCATATAAATCACACACTCACACAGCTATACAATACGAGATCAAGTGCTCGACGATGGCATGGTCTCCGAATTGGGCATTTCGCACACATACCGTCAGGATACAGGCATTTATATCTGTCAGGCCAACAATGCATTTGGACAGGTAAGTGCATGCTGACACTTTTGTGCCACACACACACACACACGCACACACATACACCTACATAATGTACAACCAGGGCTGGTCGCGTATAAAAAGCAATCAAAAGTTTGCAACACTTGATGTTGCGCTTAGAATATTTGATTACATTTGTTAGTCATTTAAATAGCTCGTAAACAGCCTGGCCTAACAATGGGCTGGAAGTTTCAAATGTGTGTGTGTATTTAGTTCTTCTGGTAACTCAATATATGCGCAAAGTCGTAGACAAATTAGTTGGCAGAGCTGTGATAAGTGAGTGCAAGCAAAATGTCATCAGCCACAAATTCCATAATGATATGAGTGAAAGTGAGTGAAAAAGTAAAGCAAAGGCCAGTTGGTAACTGGAAATTCCTACTGCTAGCAAGGGTACTTATGTATAATCTTATACTTATATATAATCTTATACTTATATACTTATATATAATCACTATGATTAGTTAAAGCCAGAGCTGGTTATCTGGTTAGTAAGCTAAGGTAAGCTTTAGTGGGTTTGTCATAATTCAGGCAGCTTTGCTTGACATCTAAATAGTTGGGCTTATCTTTATAAAAATGATTGAAATGATAAATACAGTCGAGTCTCGATAATTTGTAATCCACTCAATCCGAGATTGCGATAAGTCGAAAAGAAATTCGTTCCCGATTATTCTCCTTAATTTGAATTTCTGTATAAATCGAAAAAAAAAACTGATGCCCTTGCCATTTCGGATTATAGGGATTCTACTGAACTCATATCTTATGGAAGTTCATTGACATCAATCAAGCAGTCAATCAGTTAGCAATTTAAGCTTAAGTTAGCTTAGATGAGTCGTCAATCACTTACTCTTCAGACAACAAAGAGTTTATATAGATTGCATATTTTATCTAAGATTAGCTTAGATTCCAGGCATCAATCATTGCTACATCAAGCAGTCAACAGCTCCAGCTGAAACTTCATTTGCATACATTTTGATAATAGAATTCTAACTGTAATGCTATAGAGTGAACCTTAAAGCTCCTCCAGGAGTTGCTCCAAAGCTCATTCACAGCTCTACATGATTGATTACGCAAAGGTTTTCATAAATTTAATTTGCTGCTGCTGTGACTAAGGCACTGATTGATCATGTGTAAGAGCCAGCCCTAGTAACTATTCACTCACACACACACACATGCACTGCATGCACTCTACATGAGATGTGGCCAACAGCTGTGCGATAAGTTCTCGCCCAGTCGAGTTTGCTCTCCGCCCACCCACTCGCACCGCACATGTCGACTCATTGCCGGCCAACTGGCAACAGTTGTTAGCCCTAATTTATGGCAATTTGAATGAGCCGGCCAGACTAGCTGGGCCGCCCGACTGTGCTGAGTGTGTTTGACTAACAACAACAACAACTCGAACTCTAACTCTTGGTCGACAGGACGAGATGTCCATACAGCTAATCGTGCAGGAGGTGCCGGAGCAGCCGAAGAACCTGCGCATCAACTCGCAGCAGTCGCGCAGCCTGCAGCTGACGTGGAGCCAGCCGTTCGCCGGCAACAGTCCCATCGAGCAGTATCACATCTACTACAAGCAAATCTCAGGTGAGCAAGCGATGGCAGCGATGGGCGGGTGTGGCCAGGGCAAGAGCTTGTGCTCACGCTTCACGCACTTCACAGACATCTGGCAGAATGCGGAGCACATTGACATCAGCGGCGCCCAGACAGTGGTCAACATACAGCAGCTGCGCCCGGCCAAGGCCTACCACATACGCATGTCGGCGGAGAACAAGCTGGGCGCCTCCGAGTTCTCGGAGGTGGTGCAGGTGACCACGCTGGAGGAGGTGCCGTCGGGGCCGCCGCTGCAGGTGCGAGCCGAGGCCAAGAGCTCGACGGAGATCGCCGTCACCTGGGATGCGCCCGAGCGCGAGCACTGGAACGGCATCCTGCTGGGCTACTATGTGGGCTACCAGATGTCGCTCACGCCCGAGGACAAGGAGGTGAATCCCACCCAGGGCTTCAGCTTCAAGACCGTCGAGGTGCGCTCCCACTTTGGCGGCGAGACGGTGCTCAGCAATCTCAACAAGTTCACCCAATACCATGTGATTGTCCAGGCCTACACCAGCCAGGGCAGCGGGCCGCCCAGCAAGGAAATTGCTGTGCAAACAATGGAGGATGGTAAGTGCAAAGCGTCCCCCGGTGGTTCCTCGCCCCCCTTGATTGGATTTGTTAATTGCCGGTGCACAAAAACTGGGGCTGGCGCCGTCTGCCGGCAAACACTCCCTCTCACTCTCTCTTTCTCTCCCTCTCTTTGGCAGTGCCCTCATCCCCGCCAGCGTCGCCGCAATGCGATGTGCTTGGCTCCACATCGATTTATATCACCTGGTCACCGCCGGATATTGACGGACAAAATGGCAAAATCAAGGGCTACAAAGTGTTTTACATATCGGTCGATGAGCTTTACGGTAAGACCAGCTCTCTGCGTGTGTGTGTGTGTGTGTGTTTGCGTGTGTGTGTGCATGTCTGTCCCTCGTTGCCAAATTGTTTGGCTCGCAAATTACTTCAGCGGCATTGGGATTGAGCATTTCGAGGCAATTATGCAAAGCCATTAACCCATTAACCTGAACAGTCCGAATGCCAGCCGAAACTCACTTACGAATTGAAAATAGAACTGTTAAAATGCGAGAAAACTATATGTGTATATAGTATATATAGTATATATACATACATACATACATACATATATACAGTGGAGTCTCGACAAATCCAAAAAATTCTATCTATAAAAAAATTTGTTCTCGATAATTCTCGATAATTTCAATTTCTATGTGAATCGAAAAAGCTGATTACCTTGCCATTTATTATCGGAATTTGCGAAACTCGACTGTATATATAAAGCCTATATATATTGCTATATTCAATTGAAATTCGTACAAGTTATTTTTAAATTTTGATTTTTTCATGTTTCTTAAGTCTGATTATAGTTTGATAACAGAATAAGCAAATATTTTTTCTTTAAATTTCTTCAAATTCGCCTATAGCTCTAAATAACTTATATACATTATATTATATACAGTAGATTTCGGTTATAGCGACACGCAAGGGACCGACGATTTTACGTCGCTATACCCGGCGGACGCTTTAACCAGAAGGTTCCTTTCATATAAGTTTGTATGGGGACCAACCAAGACATCGAATTTTCGTCGACATAAACGGTTGGACGCTTAAAGCGGAGTCGTTATAACCGGATTCTTCTGTATATAATATAATGTATATAAGTTATTTAGATCTATTCATATATATGCATATATATATGCAATATTGATTATATTTTGCTATATTTGATTCCCCTTAACTTTTGACTAATGATTTCATGCTAGACCAACTATATATCTGGCTGCTCCCATATTATAATTGATCTGCCTTCAACAATTTGAATGCAATTCACCTGCCTGGAGCTACTCAAAATTTATTGATTAATGACTTTCATATGTGCATTTCAACCAAATACTTTTCACTCCCCTTTCTCCCTCTCCCTCATTCTATCCCCATTTGCAAGCCCTTTCCCCCACTTTGACAATAGTTGTATACTCAATTTAATTAGCTGCCCTTCGTGCTTGCTCAGCTCGCCGTCGTCATATTTCCAATCAGTGCTAATTGTCGTCATTTTTCTTATCCAGAAGCGGAGCCGGAGGTTGTCAAGTCAACAAATCAATACGTCACCATTGAGAATCTGCGCAAATACACAAACTACACGGTTTGGGTTTTGGCTTACACCAAAGTGGGCGACGGGACGAAAACCAAACCATTTTATTGCCGCACCCATGAGGATGGTAAGTGCCGGCGGTTCAATGAACGCAAAACTGAAACGATGCAGAGGCGGGGGCAGAGGCGGGGCGAGGGCAGTGGATGTGGATGTGGCAGTGGGAGTTGAGAAACTCCCACACACACACACAGCCAATGCTTGCCTCACGTTTACAGTTTCATGCAGCGCATTTTCCTCCCATTTTCCGGCCATCGCCATTGCTTTTATTTATATGATTTTTGCAGTGCCATCGGCGCCGCAGGCCATCAAAGCGATACCCGCGTCGAGCACCAAAATCATCGTATCCTGGCTGCCGCCCGATCTGCCCAATGGTGACATTGTAAGTAGCCACGCCCACAATTAGCAAGCCAAATTAACCCACTCCCACTCTCACGCTCCGGCTAGACTGGCTACACCTTCTACATGTCCATGCTGGAGGGCGGTCGCGAGGAGGGCACGCACAAGCGGCTGCTCGGGCCGTACGTGGAGATGCACGAGACGGTGCGCACGCAGGAGTCGGCCACCTACCAGTTCTGGCTGACGGCCTCCACCAAGATGGGCGAGGGCGAGAAGACGCAGGTGGTGACGGTGCCGCCGAACAACAAGGTGCCCGCGCGCATCGTCTCGTTCAGCCAGCGCATTGTGACGCCCTGGAAGGAGAACCTGGAGCTGCCCTGCCGCAAGGTGGGCGCGCCGGCGCCGGTGACCATCTGGCGGCAGGACGGGCACAACATGGAGACGAGCGCCAGGAAGACCATAGCCAAGAACGGGACGCTCTACTTGCGCGAGTGCCAGGCTAGCGATGCGGGCAACTACACCTGCAGCGTGGAGAACACCTGGGGCAAGGACGAGATCGTGTACAGCATTGTGGTCAAGGTGCCGCCGGAGGCGCCCAACCTGACGGTGGTGAACAGCTACACGGACAGCCTGCACCTGGAGTGGCTGGACAACAGCCACGGCGGCAGCCCCATCCTGGGCTACGTGATCAACTACAAGCGGGACAACGGCGACTGGGAGGAGCTGCAGGTGGACGCCAAGACCAACTCGCACCTGCTGAGCAACCTGTGGTGCGGCACGCGCTACCAGCTGTACATAACGGCCTACAACAAGATCGGCACCGGGCTGCCCTGCGACATCGTCAACTCCTACACCAAGGGCAACTCGCCCGTGCAGCCGAAGCACTCGCAGATGATAACCAACAACTCGACGAGCGTCACCTGCTGGCTGGACTCCTGGGGCGACGGCGGCTGCGGCATACTCTACTTCATGATCGAGTCGCGGGTCTACGGCCGCTCCACCTGGAACGTCGTCTCCAACCACATACCGCCCACCGAGCGCATCTACACGGTCAGCGACCTGGTACCGGGCACCAAGTACCAGCTCAAGGTGACGGCCCACAACAATGCGGGCTCCACGACGGCGGTCTACAACTTTACGACGCTCTCGCCCCAAGGCGGTAAGATATCCCACAGATGTCTCTTCTCTTGATCGCATTTCCCCCCAACTCACTTCCGTTCTCATTCCCCGCTCTAGTCCTCTACAACAACGACCATTCGACGCCCGTCTCGCACTTGAGCGATCTGCCCTTCTATGCGAATTTCAAGCTCCTGCTGCCCATCTGCGTGTCGCTGCTCATGCTGCTGGCGCTCATCGCGGCGGCGCTGTTCCTGCGCAAGCGAAGTGAGTAAAGTATTCCGAGTAAACCTCACACCTAGTCTAAATAGTTCGCTCGCCCGCAGAGCTGAGCAACCAGGCGCGCCTGGCCAGCTCCTCCATGTCGGAGTCGCCCTCCCTGGCCAATCTGCAGAACAAGCAGAATCGCGACCAGCAGTACTTGGCTGTGCGCTGCAACCCCACGAACTCCGCGCCGCGCGGCTCCAACTCCAACGACTCGGGCAGCTTTGGCAAGGCCGAGGGCAACGAGTACATCGAGGACATCTGCCCCTACGCCACGTTCCAGCTGAACAAGCAGACGTACAGCGAGAGCTCCTACAGCGGCAACGTCTACAGCGGCCCGTATCACTCGGTGCGCGGCTCCTTTGTCTACCACGATGTCAAGCCAGAGAGCTATCATGTAAGTCGGGTTGAGCCCATAGGAGATATACATATGTATGTGAATGTGTCTATAATACTATTCCTTTCTCTCTGTCTCTCTCTCTTTCTCTTTCTCTATCTCTATCTCTATATCTATATCTATCTGTATCTCTATCTCTATCTCTATCTCTATCTCTATCTCTATCTCTATCTCTATCTCT
>NW_022046027.1:63628-78946 GCF_001654015.2 Drosophila navojoa
TATCTTTTGCTCTATCTCTATCTCTATCTCTATCTCTATCTCTATCTCTATCTCTGACTCCCTCTCACAGTCCAAGGAACCAGAGTATACAAAGGTGCGCCGAAAAGTAGGCCGTCTACGCGATCCACACTCAGAGAGTCAAGGTATACAACCGATATACGTCTATATATAAATCATTATCCTCTCCATTTGCGTTGCCTAAAATGTAGATTTAAGCAAAATTTACTCATTATTTTTATCTCATATCATGTTGCATTCAAGTCCCGTATGATTTGTCTATGTATTTCTCTGCTCCTGATTTCGATATATCATATATGAATATATGTTTTATTCACGCTCTAATCAACTTCAATACTAACATACGCATTCAATCACTTCATTCGCAAAAAACGAAACATCGCATTGTATTAAACTTTTTAGAATCGGACAATCCAGGTTCAACAGATTCCGAAGTTAGGAAAATCCTAACGCTTCACATACCAATTACAGAATATGACACACTCGGCTCCGAGTCCGACAATGATGTGTCCGCCCGCGCTCTTAACTCGGCCAAATATCGCGCACAACGCGGTAAGCCATCGATAATCGAATATTGCGTATACGCAGCGTGCAACAACTCACTCTCTCTCTCTCTCTCTCTCTCGTTGGCTTCCTTGCAGACACTCAAGATGAGACATCCTCCTCGTCGGAGACCACGCCCACCAGCATGACCCGCAAATCGAAGCCCCCCTTCGCCGCCCGCAAGTCCAGCAAGCCGGGCACCAGCGGCAAGCGCCACGTGCGCAGCTCCAGCGGCTACTCGAGCCACAACGAGGAGACTACATTTAGGTAAGCCGAGACGCCGAACGCCGAGCAATTGATATGATATGTTCCCGCTATATGCATAATTAGAACCCTGTACGTTTAGCATATCCAACTATCCACCAAACTATCAGGACCACATCAATCCACCGGCCCGTTTCTCGGATGCCAACGACAAGGCGAAGACACAAACGTCGCCGCGAATGCGTGCCAATCAGAAGCTGCAGCGTGAAGCTTTCCAAATCAATGTCTAAGGACACATAAACTACATTTTTAAATTAAATAAATATTGGAAAAAAACAAAAGCAAAATGTTGATTAAAAATTGAAAACTCTTCAAAAGGTCATGATGGCCCCACATAGAAGACAGACATATTTGTTGTAAGTCCCTATGGAAGAAACTAGAGCAAAGTTTCTACTAAGAAGCACAAAACTGTTGTAAAATCTTCAAAATGAAAACAAAAATCGATACGATAAAGGCAAACATAATTGTTATGAAAAATCTAAACAGAGAGATAAAGCTAAATATGGCAAATCCTATATAGGGCGAAAATCTGTTGTAAAACCCAAAGTATTATACAAGAAATCCTTATAGACTTGGCTAACACACACACTCCACTTCAAAAACTAACAAGCATTTCTTTAACAATTTATAAATTGTTAAAAATTCAAGTATTAGAGTAAAAACTGCAAACTAAGTGAAAGAAAAGAAAAACAAAAGCAAAAATTTATGAAAAATAAAATACACAAGTGTAACTATTTACAACAAACATGAACAAGAAATCAAGAATAATAAGAACTTTTCGAGCATTTTTGATTTTCAACGAACAAATTTAATTTCAACTACGGAAAGCAAGAAAATAAAAGAGAAAAGAAATATAAACCATAAGACTTATTTACATACTGATTATGCTTAGTTTAACTTCAAAAGCAGCAAAAAATAATTATAAAAAAATATTTATATTATAAATGGGATAAATGTTAAAAAAAAAATAATAATAATTAATTAAAAATTAAAAAATATATATATTATTGCAATAAATGTTAAAAATAACACACAAGATTACAAATTAAGCATTTAATGTGTATTTAAAAATAAAATTGCGGCAGGCCGTATTTAAAATGTTTTGCATAGCTGAAGGAACTACCGAATGTAGAGTAGTTGAGAGCAGAGCATTAAAGGAAACGGATTATGAAAGACAACTACATATAATGCATGCATGAAATACACATACATATGCACACACACACACATATATAGATATCTAGTGAAAGGTTTGTGTTAAACTGTTTATGTTTTTCTTTCCGAACCCAATGAAAAACTGAGGGAAAATGTTAGCTAGTTATTTAAATTAATTTAAAGTATATACAAACATGCATCTAATAGTTTATGAAACTGTTGTACATAGCTAAGCATTATAATACCATATATGTATATGAATTTAGAGGAATATCTAGTAGCCAAAGTCGTAAGCCAGCATGCATTTTCATCAACGGAACACTGAGAGCTCAAGATACTACAAGACACAGAAATATCTATATATATATATATATAGCGCCGATTCCAATTCCCGTTTGCCAAAGCTCTAGACCATATAGCTTTCACACACCTGTACACCTCCCGTACACCTGTACTATAAATAGACGACTCTGATTACATTTTGCCATAGCCAAGCAGCAAGCAAAATCCAACCAATTTACATGACAATATGATCACAGCAACCAGGCATACATTATAATATACTAGTATAACATTTAAATCACACACACACACACACACACACACACAACGTTGTAGTTCACAAGAAAAACAAGCATATAAAATATAAAGCGAAACTCACATCTCTAGTCATATTAACTATTAACCTAACTAAACAATCTCTAAATGGAATTACAAGTTTTTGGCAATGCAAAACTTTATCAGACTGCACCGATTTAGGCATTTCAAAGTTTTGGAAAACAAATACATATATATATATAGAAGAAAAAAAAGAAAACTCTATGCATATATCTTGGTTGTAAAAATTGAATAATGTAATGAGAGAAAATTGTAAAATTCACTTGGCAAAAATATCAATAACAAAAGAGATGCAGAGAAACGAAAAACAAAAGAAATGAATGAAGCACAGTTAATGTACATTGGTTAATGTGCTAATTCCATGGATTGTGGTCTACGAAATGCAAAATACATGACATGACATAATGATAAAGATAAAGACAAACAGCAAACTGAAGTTTTACTCAAGGGCTAAAGGGAAAACCAATTGAGGGGCAAAAGGCCGAATTCCAAATGTGTCAAAGAGAGAGAGAGAGAGAGAGAGAGAGAGAGTGAGTTATAACAGAGCGAGAGAGAGAGAGAGAGTTATAACAGAGAGAGAGAGTTATAACAGAGAGAGAGAGAGATAGAGAGAGAGAGAGAGAGAGAGAGAGAGTTATAACAGAGAGAGAGTGAGAGAGTTATAACAGAGAGAGAGAGAGAGAGAGTTATAACAGAGAGAGAGAGAGTTATAACAGAGAGAGAGAGATAGAGAGAGAGAGAGAGAGAGAGAGAGAGAGATAGAGTTATAACAGAGAGAGAGTGAGAGAGTTATAACAGAGAGAGGGAGAGAGAGAGTTATAACAGAGAGAGAATAAGAGATTAATTGGCTTGGCTGTTCTCCACTTGGTGTTAACTAGTTCAATTTAGATGTGGAAGAGCAGACACTTCTAAATTCAAGTAATTTCTGAGTCAATTGGCATTCAGAGTTTTGGGCTTTAATGGAATCAGCTCCCAAAAATAAATACTTGTTTTAATTGGTTATACAATTATCAATGAATTTCGCTCTGCAAATATGCATAAGGCAAATTCGCTTATCAATTCCTCACTCACTTGGCCTTATCTACACTTAAGTCATTTTAGAGCTTCTAATATAACAGTTTAGAATTCAACTCGACCCATTGGCAACCGAATACTACCAATTGACAGTAAAAAATACTAACTTTATCTATATTACATTTATGCCTAACTATATTACCTTAAGTTGGCCAAGCTCTGAGTAATATATAGCTGCGCTCGCTTTAATCTCCTCCATCAGAATGCCCAGTCAAGAGCTTACAGTTATCTATACAGTTAGTCATAGACAGTTTTCTGCCATGCTCGTCTATCAATAGCAAATACAAAGACTGAATTTTAACTTTGCCGCAGTGCGAACGCTTGCAGAGTTGACAATAGATCGCATTTATTTACATTCGACATAGTTGGTTTCGTTTGATTTGATTGAAGAAAACTCACACGCAAAGGCATACAGATTCAGGCGTATAGAAATAATGTAATAAAATTCTTTAGCTACGTTACACAGACACATATTCAAAATTCTTTGCAATTGTTGCACTTAAAGCATTTTCATAGTTCATATAGAAATTCCAAGCAGCCGAGCCAGAGGCCGCAGCCAGTAGACAATGATTGTGTGTTGCTTCCCGCTCAGTTATAAAATTATTAAAATTTAGTTGTTGCTTACCGAATAACTTAAGAACTAAACAGCGATTGGCTTTACAAAATGAACAGGCTAACATCTGACTTAAAGCACATTTACAAGTTTTGGGTTAGCAAGGAGCGTGCCTTTCACGGGGGGCGGGGCACTTACAGTGGCCATGATTAACGGTTAGAGGTGTGTGTATAAAAAACGTTTTAAGAGTGTAGCCACGGCTGCTTAAACGCTAAACTCTAGACTAAATTAGAAACATTATACGTTAAACATTATTCCAGTTGTCAGTTTTGGATTATCTATTCTTTTGTTTTCTTTCGTTTTGATTGCTTTGTTGCTTATGGCAAATATCAGAACATAATAGGCTTATCCTTGCACTGGTCTATCACATAGCCGGTAAAGCGTTTCAGAAACTTGGGATATTCACGCTTGTAAACAGCCCGTAAGGCGCTCGCTGGAGCCCAGCCACCGGGATTAACTGCGGGGAGTGAAACGAAGCACGCATTTTAATATAATTGAATATAGAGATATATACATATATACGAGGCTTACGCACCCACAGAACAGTAGGTTACTTTGCAGGTCAAGTCATCCCGACTCAGCGGCTGGCCCTTCACATAATTATCGGGCAGAAGTGTTTGGCAGGCGAGTATGACCGTCAGAAAGATGCGAACACATTTGCCGTTCTTCGACTAACAGAGAAATATGGAAAATATTAAATATATTTTGCATTGGCAGAGACAGAGAGCGAGGGCGACCCACCTCCTGCTTGGCATAATCCGTCGAGTTGTTGCACACCACCCACATGTCGCAGGTGCCCGGCTCGAGGCCATCGGTGATTTTGCGCATATGCGACCAGAACTGGGCGTCGCGCTGGCTGGCTGGCCAAATGCGCTTGTGTGTCTGCAAGAAGAGCAGCGTGTCCGCCGAGATCTTCTCCAGTATGGTGCAGTCCTCCAGCGTGGCTGCAAGTGCACATACATATACATACATATATGAAAGTCTATATATATATACACATATGTAGTCAGTGATGGATTACTCACTCTCCCAATCGTTGCGAAACTCGGGCATGAAGAAGTAATGGCACATCTCGCGCGCTGTCACGCCCTTGACTGTGTGATAGGCCTTGAGCGGATCCATGACCATGCCATTGACCTCCTCCTCGCGCTTGTACATTTTGATTTCGCCCTCGTCGGCAAAGATTTGCCAGCCATTGCCGTCCTGGCCGACGCCCTCGCGCGCATAGTGCAGCTGCTCCTTGCACACGCGATCAATCTGCATGGGAGGGCAATTACTGAATCGTATTCAATTCGTTTCCAATTTCCGGCTTACCTCCGGCCAGAGTGGATGCGATTTGGCCTCGGCCCCGGTGCCGAACTCCTCGCGCGCCTGCTCGCCCTCGGCCACGGCCTCGTGCGGCACATTGACCAGCGTCTGTGAGATTTGCGACTGGAGTCTCAGCTTGAAGCGCATCTGCATGTCCTCCTCGATTTTCTCCAGGCCCGTCTCGACCGCATCAAAGAACTCATCCTCGGGCAACGTGGAATGTGGACCCTCCTGCCAAGCAAATAGTCAAGCATCACACATGGATTACCAAGTCAAGTTCAACAAAGGGGTTCGGCTCTAATTAATTGAATGCAAGAAATGCGAATCGTGACGCGCATAAATTAAATCCGAGTCTCCCAGAAATCCCCAACGGGCGACACTGCCGCCGGCATGCGAAATGGCTTGAGCATAATAGATGCCCATAGCACATGCACATGGCAGTCAGGCAGGCAGGCAGTCGGGCAACCGGGCAGTCGGGCGGGCCCCATGTGCCATGAATACTAAAGGAGCGACAGCAGAGCTCAGTCTATGATGGCTGGCGCGTGCATGCCTATTCGCAGACTGGAAATATTTTATCCAAATTTAATTCTATTCAATTATTGGGCGCATAAGCAGCTGTAACAATTAAACGCAAAAGCCAGCGAATTCTAGCTAGAGATGGGCGCGTGCCTGAGTAGCAGAGATGAACTAGAGATGGGCGCGTGTAAGACAGAGACCAAGAAACGAAAAGCAGCACGAGTGTTTGAATGAACTAGAGATAGGCTGATGAAATGCAATCTAAAGTATGAGCACGATCATGCAATACACGAAAAATGTAGAGCTTAGAACTTGGAGTATGTCCAAGTCATAGAGAATGACATGAGCAATATCATGAAATTCCTTGAGAGCAGCTAAAAATGAATGAACTAGAGATGGCCTCGTGAGAGAGCTCTTAACTTACAGACAGAGACACGATAAACAATATAGACAAACAGCCTAGTTAAGAGTGGCCATAGGATACAGAAACAAGGGGATTCTTCAATTCTAATAGAGCAAAAGATAAAGACGAAGCACACTGAGATAGTAACGGTTAAATTTAGAAACCAATTAGAGAAGAGCACGTAAAGTAATAAAAAAAGCACAAAGGAGAACTAGATTTCGACTAGTTGGTAGCTGAGCAGGAATAGTTCGCGTCACGAGTAGCAAGCACGCCACTAAGACAAAAATCATGGAGCTTCTCCAATGTAGGCCAAAGTTTTGTTTTAGATGATGAAGTCACGAATCGGCGTCCAGTTGTCTGAGCAGCTGGCAGCTGGGAATTCGGGAGTCGGGCGCTCACCAGGCTCCACGTGGCGTCCGTTTAACGTGTATAAAAGGATGACAACAAATTATATGCACACACGTGCAGTATAGCCAAGCGGAAGTTGAATAGGGTGTATGTTTATGTGTGTGTGTGTGAGTTTACGAGGTCATCAACAAGCCACGCGCACTCCAAACCGAATCCTTCCGACTGGCGCGAGGGCGCGAAACAAACTGTTGCTGAGCACAAACAGAAAACATCCTGCTGCCAGCTGCCAGCTGCCAGAGCGAGTCAGCGAGAGAGCGAGCGAGCGAGAGAGAGAGAACGAGAGCTTAAAGCTTCATATATAAAGGATTACAAGCGCTTAAATAATAAATCAATGTGTGAAGCGTTTGGCTTGATTTAATATAACACTGCCTCTACCCGTCTCACTCACTCACTCGCTCTCACTCCCACTCCCACTCCCACTCCAAGTGGCTTTACCTACCACAATTTTTTGGCCATGCTGTAGCTTATAGCCGCAACGCCATTGCAAACGCATCGACGGCATTTTGCAGTCCCGCTTCCCTTGGCCAAGTTTCTTACGAGCTGCTTTCTTATGGCCAACAGTTTCACAATTGTCCAAAAAGAAAAAAAACACTTAACGCGACAAAAAGAGCTCGTCAATTTGTTTATGATTTCTACGTGTGCGCAAGCCGATCGCCGACCGTCGACTGACCAATTCGTGCTGTCAATTGCCAGCCATAAGCCGAGCCAAGCCCAGCCATACATTAAAGCCAGGCTAACAAGTGGAGCTCAGCCGCTGAGGCTTAAAGCGAATTCGCTATGCGCTAACCAAACAAAAGCGGGTAAATGGGCCAAGCTTATATAAAACTTTAAATAGACTTGACTTTTGATTGAAACTTAAGATGAAAAATTTAGAGAAAATTATTTTTAAAAATATATTATATGAAAAATATATACACATATAAATACATACTTAAAATGGTTAAAATAAATAAATGAAAAATGCATTTTTAAATAAATAAATATAGCTAATAAAGAAATATTCAAATAAAAATTTAAAAATTGGTGTATTAAATTATTTATTAAAAAAAATTAAAATATTTTTAATTTATTCATTTGACTTAATTTTCTTTTTTTATTATTATTATAAAATGTTAGCTTCATCTTCTGAAATAACTTGACAAGTTTCTAGACCTAGCAAAGCAGCCCAGCTGAGGGTTAGAGCATCTTCTTTATAGACTCTTGCAACAGCCAGACATGACCTACTGCAATATTGGCCCAAGTGCTACGCAACCTCAAAACTGTCTTAGAGTCAACTTCAAATGTCGCCATGTGTTCAATATTTTGCGCTTGAGCTGTCAGCGAAGTGAAGTGAATGAACTGGGGGGGATTAGTTATACACATAGGCATAGAGCTCTGCACATATCTAATAGGTCCGCGTCGCTCGGCAAGAAGCCAAACAAATTAAGCATTAAAGTTGACATATAGGAAATGGCGTAGCCAAATAGCGCAGAGCCCACCTCGATCCAATGCGACTGATAAGAGTTAAAAATAGTTAAACGCTAAGCCCTAATTAAAGACCTGCGGCTGCAAGCACAGCCGAACAAGCGACAGGTCAATTAAAATGGATAACTATCGAAAAACATGACACGGAATCAAAGCGCAAATAGACTCGGCCACAATTATATATGTACATATATTTATATAGGGGCAATATTATACGGCATAGATTATATACATGGCTATAGCTGGAGCTCATGCATTACAAAACAGTCAAATTGTTTAAATAATTACACGGCGTGTGCGTATGCTCAAATTGTAATGTAATCAAACAAACAGCGAGCAGCGAGCGCACAAGAGATTTATTTTTGGACGGCCAAAGCAAGTGGCATATGGGCGGAGCTCACTGGGATTGTGGTGGCTCTTGAGTGTGTGTGGGCAGAGTGTGTTTACACACGCACATTTATACATTTATAATATTTATATATCATATTTACACTTCGCATTTGGTTTGATTTCGGTGAAAAACTAAACGTGTGAAACTTACCTCAAAATCTGGGCCGGGATATGATAAACGTTTTAGCTTCTCAATTTCCTCCTTTAGCTTTCTGCAAATATCAATGTCAAACAAAGTCAGTTAAGCTTTCTCTATTTTCATATGATTTCAGGGCTAGGGCTTACCTATTTTGGTCGTCGGCGCGACGTCGCTTATCTATTTCGCGCTCCAGCTTGCGTTTCCATGATTCATCACTCTCGGCTATGATTTCCAGGCAATGCTGCAAAGTGCTCAGCACTCCAGATGTTGTGGCACGAAACGTGATGGACTCGCCCTGTGAACAGGAAGCATACATTAAAATACAGAAATTCACGAAATTCATAAGGCGCACACCTTGAAATCGATGGGCTTCAGGCCATCGCCCAGGTCGAGCGGCTGTGCATTGGCCTTGTTCAGCTCGGAGCAGGCGTCAAAGTAGCGCTGCAGCGTCTCGATCTGCACAAAGAGTATGTCCTTGAAGGTCTCCAGCTCGCCAACCTTCTCGCGCAAGTTGCGCTGGGTCTTCTTCAGGCTGCCGCCGCTGGCCAGCGATATGGTGTTCGACTGCAGGGACATGCTGCTGCCATGGCGGCGCAGCGACGTGGTGTCCGTGCTGCCGGTGCCCTCCTTGTACAGCTGCAGCACCTCCACCCAGTGCATTCGATCCTCACTGGTCTCGGCGCGCAGGCACCAGTTGTTCAGATTATTGACGACCACATCGAAGCGCAGCTCGTCCGATTCGTGCGCCTGCAAGCAAAACGATGAATCATTGTTTACAATATAAATAGACTAAGTATAGGCGGGCAATCAACGCCCTCCGAAAAAAAAAAGAAAAACAATTGCCATAAAATGACAAAGTGCAGAGAGGGAGGGCGAGGGTTGGCCAGCGCAGGGCAGGGCTGGGCTGGGCCCACTTACATTTGATGACTTCAGTGTGGTTTTATATTTTGTCACTTATTCACCACCATTCGTGGCGACATTCAGCATTAATTGATTGCGCTGCATTGATTGCGGCGTCGGGGGTTCTTGGATATGCGCACACTCGCTCGCACCCATTACTTTTTGATTAGTTCAATTAAGAGCACTTGCTGGCTAAATATATACACGCATGCATGCATGTATGTCATACGGCGTCTACATACGTACCTTAATGGTCGCCTTGGACAAGCTAATGGCGCCGCGACAGCCAAAATCGGACTCTGATTCGGATTTGTAGTAGGAGAGCGTGCCATCCTTGAGCACAATATAACGTGGCTGCCAGCCGTATATATAATTGGTCCACTTGCTCAAGTAGCCCCGCAGCTCAATGCTGTTGTCCAGATACTCCTCCTCGGAGGAGGAGTCGCTCTGTGAACCCGTTGCAGGTGCAATTGGAGCCGCAGCTGCAAGTGCATCCGCTGTGGGCTGCGGCGCCGTCCGATTGTCCAGCTCGTCCATGCCTGCGATGTGGTTTGTGTGTTACCTGTAATAGAAACTTGCTGAATAAGCGGGGGCCGAGATAGATTAGCGTATATGTATATATTATATAGCGCCACGTCCGCGTGATATACACAAGAACAACAACAACAATATCAACAGCAGCAACAGCAACAGCAGCAACAACAACAATAGCAGCAGTAGCATTAACACCGGCCGCTTTCGCTCGGCAATCATCTGTCGCTGCGAGGTCGTGATAATGCCTCAATACAATCATTATCAAACAATGGCCTGACGACTCTGACTCAGTCGAAACTTTGTTGTTGATATGTATTATTCTAATTGGCGTTTGGCCGGGTTTGGCATTGGCGGGTTGGCGCTGCTGACGTTGCCTTTCGAGAGGGTGGAAAGCGTCCAGTGAACTTACCTGCAACAAGCGTTCTACTGTTTGCTATCGCTTTGCTCACACATTTGTGCGACACGCAGTTCCGCTGGTGTTTTTATGTTTGTGCAAACTTTGTAAATAACTGAATCAAAAAAAAGCACCTCGAAGTCCGCAAGCGTGATAAACCAAGCAATCAGCTGTGCGCCGGTTATCGATATGCTGCCAGCGATACTATCGCAAGCTCATCGCGACAGCGAAGCAGTGCTGCAAAGCACTTGAATGAATAGGGCGCCAAAATGAAATCGATGTAAACTGGGGCTGTGCATAAAAAGTTTGAGCACTTTTTGACATTACGTGCAGTATCGATACGTTATGATTTGCTCGTCACGTTGATTGACGAATGCGTGTCATATTTAACAAAGCGCTAGCTGCAACAAGTGTTTGTTCCGCTGCTGGAATTCAGTGTAAAGTACATTCTTTGAGCTACAAACATCTATAGATAGAATGAGCGAGCATATGTTTCCAAAGAGCGATGCTCTTATCAGTGAGGGAGGTTCGCCTACGCTGCTGCCCGAGGGTTATTTCCCTTTTCAAGAGGGCATCAAATGGGTATCGGATCTCATGGAAATCGAGGAGGGCGACGCGGACTGGCAGCTGGATGCTGAGTTCATTTGCAAGCGGATCCGCGAAGTTATGTGCAAAAAGGATGCCATCTATCAATACGTGCTGGAGCATCTTCTATCCACGGCCACCTTCTACAGGGGCTCCAAAATCGATGTGCCATTGGACTTTGAGCAGTACTTGCGCTTCTTTATGCCATTCCCCGTGACTCCCATCTTCAATGACGCACATCCGGGCTACATAAACCTCTATGCGCCCACCTCGCATCCAATGATTATCAAAGGCTATGTGAATCCGGAGAATGTGCAGCTGCTGCTGCGTGGCAACCTGCGCGATGCCATCACCCAGATCAAGTCCGTCTACTGCGACAGCGGAGTCCACTACAAGCTCAGCTACCGCACCCACGAGATCGGGGATCAGGGCTTCGTGCACGAGATTTTGGCCTGCGAGAAGCGTGAGTCCGGCATGCCGAGCATCATATCTTTCGTCTTCCTGCCGGCCTTGCAATTCAAGTTCGCCGACTTCCCGCTGCCGCCGTTTGTGCCCCTGGGTCCCGCCTGGGCGCATTGCAACAACATCTACTACTGGCTGGCTCTGCTGCAGGTCTATCCGCAGTACGATAATCGCAGCTTCTGTCCCTATGTGCCGCGCATGCAGTTCATACAGGACGAGCGCATGCTCAAGTATCGCAATGTGCTGCGGCTGCTGGTAAAGATCGGCATCGGCAACAATATACCCGATATATCGGATATATTCGTGCTGAAGGGCTTGCACTTCTTTCGGCTGCGCTACAGCATGAGCTGCGACTGCAATCTATCTCTGGCCACGCTGTTTATGGAGGTGAGTACACCCTGTAAATGCTGGAAAATGTGCGTATACAAGCTAGGCTCTACTTCTTTCAGCTGCTCAACATTCACACACAGATCATCTACAACGATGCCATGCAGAAGGTGCTCGCCTTTGGGGGCTGCCAGCAGCACTGCCTGCAGGAGGCGCTCAAGCTGGATGCGATCGCGCGCAACGTCTCCATGTCCTACTACACGAACTGCGTGCACCTGGAGCAGCTGAAGCATATGTTTGGACTAATATAAAGAAAACGGCATTGAATTACAAATTCTTAGCTTACACACACGCACACACAAGCACACTGACTGCAGTGGACTCACGTTACGTATACGCAGTGTAAACAATTGATACGATCTTTGTTTATACACAAAGAAATATAGATAGATGTATACATATACATATGCGCAAACACATTTGTCAGCTGGAATTTTATATATACATATACATATACACATACATACATATATGTATATCCAGTGAATTTGTATCGCATGCGGCGTCGTTTTTTATGCGTAAATATGCCACAAATTTGTTTATTTACAGGGTATTCGAATACATATATATATATATATATAACTAGCTAGAGAGTTAACAACAACGCCTACAGCTAACAATAAATAGTTAAATACACAAAATAATCAATACATAATACATACATATATGTATAAATATATATAAATAATCATAAATAAATTAGTGTACGTTAATTACAAGCAAATGACTTTCAATGTGCACTCATTATTCGGCAGGCGCCGCTTACAGCTAGGAGACGCAGAGGTGAGATGCAGCCGGCGACTCTTCTCACATGAAAACTGCATTGCCATCGAGCTCTTGATGCAGCTGCAATCGCTCCTGCTGATCCTGCTGCTGCTGCTGCTGCTCCTGCTGCTGCTGCTCATCCTGCTCAGCGCTGTTGGGCAGCAGCACCGCCTGCTGTTCGTGATATTCGCCCACGGGCCGCTCCGTTGTGGTTGCCTTTGTCGTTGTTGTTGTTGTTGTCTGTCTTGTTGCTTGTGCACTGTATTTGTTGGAGAGCGCCTTGAAGATGCTCTTGGGGCAGGCCTTGTAATAGGGGAAGCATTCGCCGGGCGCCTGCTTGCCCTCGCCCACTCGCTGCGCGCGCACATATTCGGGCAGCAGCTCAGCAAACGGCGATTTGGTTACCCTGGGCGAAAGAGAGTAATATATAACGATTAACTAAAGTGGAATATACGAGGGAAGTCTGTTAAGCTCCACTATATATACCTATATTTTATCTATATATATTCACATTTTTTTAATCCCCTTCTACATAGAGTCTAATGAGAGCTAAGAGTGGATTTGTATGCTAAACGCTTCATGGCGAATCTAAAACTGTACTGAGTACAGTAACTCTCAAACTGGCAAGACTTTTGATTTGTCTACTTGTTGCTTCTAAAACTGTGCTGAGCAAGCAAGTGGCTGTCAAACTGTGCTTTGCATAGCAAATATTTGATAAAGCTCAATTCTGAACTCTTGACTCTAGCCTTAGAGAGAGTTTTAAGCATGTTGAACTGTCGCTTCTCAACACTAAAACTGTAATGCACATGCAGTGACTTTCAAACTGTCTACAGCTAGAGCTGATAAAGCTATTCTAAGGCAATAGAGGCAAGACTAAGACTGTTGGCGAATATAGGAAAAAGTCTATGAAATAGAAATACAAAACAAAGCACAAACACGGCTCAAATTGCTTTTAGGCCTCAGGCTGATTCGTGAATTAGGCTGCCTGCTTGCTGCACGTATAAAGAGCTAATCAGTTATCGAATTTTCCTCTATTCACTTTGCCTCTGGCTGGAAAGTTGTGGGCCTAGTTGATGGCGGTTTGGGGTGCGTTACTTACGTTAGGAACAGCTTGGTCATCTCGCCAAAGACGCCGAACTTGTCGAGACTGCGTGAGTGCATCTCGCAGATGGTGCGCAGCATGCAGGCCTTGCCGTCCATGCCGAAGGTGGCCAGGAAGTCCTCGACGACGCCGTAGAGCAGCACCCGCTCGCCGCCATGGAAGATGTGCTGGAGGCCCGCCGGCAGCTGCGGGTACTGGAGCGTGTCCTCCACTCGGTAGGGCGAGCTGCTCTGCTGGGCGCTGAGGTCCCGCTTGCGGCGCTGCACGTGCAGGTAGCGGGAGACGTACTCGCCCACCAGCTGGCCAGCGCCGTGGCCAAAGGAGCGCGCGAAGAAGGGCAGATCGCCGAGGGGATTTTGATTGTCCGTCAGGCCGAGCTTGTCAAAGTCAACTGAAAGTGATTTTCGACAACTTTGCGCTTAAGGAGCTGCTCAGTGAACAACTTTTCGTGCAACAACTCACTTGTGACGGGAAAACTGATGCTCAGGTTGGAGAAGAAGCCTTCAGGCGGATGCCTGACCATAGGCATGGCGATCGTCGGCGTGAATGTCAACGAGGTGCCGGGCGGCAGAGCCAAGCGTCCGTCATCCGTAATCCAAACGAGACGCTTTTTGCGTATGTGCGCCTCACTCGCATCCGAATCCATTTGTGGCTGAGCCGCAGCATCCGCTAGCTGGGCGGCAGTGGCTGCTGCAGCCGCAGCTGTCCAGAGGCAGATTAGCAGCGCTAATAGCAGCTGCTCCGACTGCGAATGCCGATGTACACGCATGCTGCGCAATCATGGGAATAGATGTGGAGTGAGTAAACGAAAGACTTAGACAACGAACTGGCTGCGTAAGCTAAGCCAAGAGAATAGACGCAAGTCGCCGACAACAACTTGGCGCGCTCAGCAGCCATATGAATATGATCTAACTGTTATATAACCGCAGCAGAAATCGCATCAAACATTCTCCCCATTCACATCGAAATGGCGCAGCCACAAGCAACAATTGGCAACTGGTTTGCCTGATGATTGCCTGTCGAAGAGTCGAACTGGCCGAGAGACACATAAATCTAGTTTTTCTCTGTGTTTTCGGGAAAGCTGAAAGCGCCGAGCCCGAGCTCAAACTCGAGCTCAAACTCTGGCCAACATTTAAGCACCGTTAACAACTGATTCTGATTACCAGCCAAACAATTGAGTCTTTAGCACATGTGAATTCTATTCCAGGCTGCATCTCAGTGAAAGCTGAAACTCTACGCTCAAAATGAGCGAATGCCTGGGATACCAGTCTCAGCT
>NW_022046027.1:79900-109690 GCF_001654015.2 Drosophila navojoa
AGATACCCTAGACTAAAGAACTGAAGAGAGAAGGAAAACAGAATCAGAGTGATGGTGATATAGAAAAGCCGAGTGAGAGAGAGAAGGAAAACAGAATCAGAGTGATGGAGATATAGAAAAGCCGAGTGAGAGAGAGAGAGAGAGAGAAATAAAGCAAGAGACAGAGATATATATAGATAGACAAATATATAGAAAGAGATAGGCAGAGAATGAGATTAGAAATTAGATTTATTATTAGTGTAAGAGATCAAATACATATGCCTTATAGAAACAGATAGATGGAGCGAAAGAGACGTATAGAGATTGACTGAGAATGATACCGTAAAAGAGGGAAGGCACTTGAGAGATAAGGATATCTATAATAAATATTCGTTATAGAATCAAAAATCCATATTTTCTTATACAGCAAACAATATATTTGGTAAAAAATTGTAAAAATTCATATTAATTCACTTAAAGTCTTCTGCTTCTTCTTCTCAGTAGCTCAACTTCCAACCAATATACCCTGCTGCACACGTGTACAGGGTATTCAAAGGCATGTGCTCGCACTTTACTGCAGCTGCTGCCGTCTGCTGCTCGTTGACAATGACAGACGCATTGTGGCCAATGGCAGCGAATTCGTACAGGATAGTTTTGATTTCTATGGCAAATCAGAGCAACGCCTATAGCCACACAAGCAACACAGTCGACTAGCAACAGACACGCAACACATGCCAGTTTGTGGTATGCAGCGAGCGAAGAGTGAAAAGATTTGCAACTTAAGGCGAATTAGTGCAAGCGCAGCTTTAATTGGCATCAAGTTATAGATGTCTATGTGTGTGCGTGTGTGTGTGTGTGTGTGTGTAGACGACATTTTGCTTCCTGTTTGCCAGAAATCAATAACATCAACAGCAACAACAACAACAACAACAACAAACGAGAAACCAGTCAATAAAAAGAATTCTCAGTAACAACAAAAAAGCAAAAAAAAAAACAAAAACAAAACAAAAGCGAAATGAAATGGAAATTTGGGTCAACAGCTCGAATGGAGGTAAGAAAAAAGTTTATTGAAATTAAATTTATTTTATGCATGCATTAATTGTTTAAAAAGCAAGTGCTATATATTTATGTATGCAAATGCATATTTATGCATAAGCGAGGGTTGCTCAACAAGTAGCGAGAATTGTGCATTGCGTTGGCTGAAGTATAAACTACTTTTGATATTCTTTGTGTGATATTATATGGGTACACAGCGATGCTTCGACTTTTGTTATAGCTCTACTATTATTGAGCTTCCATTTTCAAGTATGGCAAAGAATGCATCAAAAAATCTCAAAACATGGACTAAAAGCCCAGACCTAACCTACTGTAACTCCTTCTGCCCGCAACAGAAGAAGAACAGTATGAAAGCGCATGCTATATGACGCTTGAGTAGATAAAAAAGTCTTCGCAGGAGCAACTGTACCACATCATGAAGGATGCTATTTTCAGAGATTGAAATGGATTTTGGATAACATCTGAATAGTAACCAACAACTGAAGCGCACAAAATAGATAGACTCTTGAATACAAAGCACACATTACGCTGTAAGCAGACCTCGCACACACGCGCTTGTGACAGCGAGTTCGTGTCCTAAGTCTTTTGTTTTATGAGCGCCGCTATGTAACAGGCGCTGCATAATCAATTAGAAGTGAGCAACAACAAACAGTTTTTGGGAAAGGCAATGTTGGGCAAAGGAAAGTGCAAGTGATGTCCACTATATAAAATGTATATAAAATATATATATATATTTCTCTTTCGTCAGTTTGTTTGTTGCTGCGTGATGCGCATTTCAAAATCAAAAATCACAAAATTTCAATCAAACTACAAACTGTAGAAAGTCTTTGCATAAGTCTATAAATAAATATATATATAGAGACAAAATATATGTATTTATTTGCATTGACTACCTCTATTACACATTCTTACATAAGTCGCTGGCTTAACGGTTAACTCTAACAAAGTTTGGCTGCTCCTTGACCCAGTTAGAGCCGAGCCCAAAAAACTCACTTTTCTAGATTCGCTGAAATTCTTGTCAACTTTTTTCACTTTGTTTTCGCTTTTCTTATTTATGTCGCACGTTTTTCTTTTATCTGCTTTGGCTTCAGTTTTTGTGCATCCTTAGCTGTTAACCGTTACAAGAAGTTGCACGTTTCTGATTGCTGGCAGCAGAAGCAGCAGCAGAGCTAGCGAACGGGCAGTCAACCGCGCGCGCAAACGTTTCAAATTCAACTAAAGCGGCCAACGGCTGAGCCGAGCGATAAAAGCGCCACGAAAAAATGCACAAGCGGCAGCTCGAAGAGGGGGCGGCCGAGCAGGCGAGACATAGGCAGAAGCTACCCAAAACGATAAACCTGTATGCAAGACATGGACGTGGACGTGGACTTGGTCTTGGTCTTGGTCTTAGTGTTTGGTGCTGCTGTTGGCTTTTTGGCTTTTGGTCTTGGCCGATTGAGTGTGTGCGTTTGATTTCCTCTTTGCCAAAAAGCAGACAGTGCTATGAGCTATGAGCCATGAACTAGGAAGTGCCATGAGTCATAGTCCTCCATCAATTGAGGTCGCGCGCCACAGAGGCAGCAAATTAGTTTCACTAACGTTCATCACAATCGACATGAGTTCTGGGCCTGCTCATTCCAAACTTTCCATGCGTATTGAATGCGACTGTGCGTACAACCAAGAGATGCCAGTTGCGGTTTTCCAATCGACTGCTGTCCATAAGGCGTTTGGCCAGTTGTCCAGGCGCTTGTCTAGTTTTGAACAATTTAGAACTTGCTTTACAAGCAGTTAACCAAGCCGTGTGCGTGAGCCATAACAGGCTGCCGTTTCGTTTTGAAAGTGAGTCCAGAAGTCTACAAAACTGGGTCAAGGTTCTGCATATGGGAAAACGATTAAAATAGTTTTGGCGAAAATGTGAAATGAAAATATTTTAATATTTATATTATGGCCATTTTGCATAAATATTTACTACTTAATTAAGACAATTTTAGACGCGTAAATGGCGCCATCATTAAGTACGTGGTGAAAATTTATTGCGGCTCATGTAAATCGAATAAATCGTTATCAGCGAACCCTTGCGCGTACGTGCCGCTGGCCATAATGAAGCGTTGCACGCTGATTGACATAATTTCACACAGTCAAACGCTTTCCATTTGCTATTGCTTCATTTAAATAAAAGCCGCAAACCCATTTTATTGGCCTTGCGTAATGGTTGGGGCTTCGAATACATTCAAAGTCTACAAATAACATTCAAATGCTAACGCTCAACGTGGCATAGTGCTGCCAGACTGCGTCGAGTGAGTGAGTGCTGTAGAATTGATATGCTGGCTGCCACAATTAATACTATCGCATTGTTATCGATTTTTTATTTAATCAAATTTATGTAACAACAAAACATCAACATTTTTTAGACAATAGTAAATACGTCTTTCAGTATTGCAATATACTCCTCAGCTCCCTTGGCATTGGCTTCTTTATAATATGGCAGCTCACCGAGGCGTGCCAGCCAGGCGGTAATCTTTGGATACTTCTCCGGATCGATGCTCACCATTGCAGGCAAAGAAGATGCTGTAGCGCCACAACAGAAATCGGCAATTGTCACAGTATCGCCAGTCAAATAAGGACTATCACCCAGAAAGTTTTCCAGGTGACCGTAGGCATCGATAATGTTGTCAATCTTCTCCTGGGGCACTGTCGCGACCTTTTTGTAAAAATATGGCACACTTATGTTCCTCAAAGACATGAAGAGAACACTGGCATCAAAATACAAACGCTGCTCCAGCTTAGCTCTCTTCACTAGATCTTTTGGATAGAGATCGTCCGATTGTCCATACTTGTCCACCAGATAACAACAGATAGCATGAGAGTCCCAGAATAAGGTACCGTCGTCATCCAAGAGGGGCACTGTATGCTGTGGATTCTTCTGCAGAAATTCCTCCGTTCTATGCTCTCCTTTTAATAGATCGACTATTTTGTATTCAAAGGGCAGATCGAGCGCACGCAGAGTCAGAAGACAGGCACGCACTGGGGGACTTATGTCCAAGCCGTAGAGTACCAATTTCGACATACTTAAATTCAACTCTGAGCACAGATAAGAGCACAGACAACTATCTGAACCGGGGTGTAGCCGGTAACTGCTTATACATATGTAGCTGTTCGACTTCTAAGGCCTCACATATGCTGAGCGAGCTTTTTATAGAGCTGTTGAGCCGACTAAGCATGATGAGTGAAAAGCTCAGTCTATAAATAGATTGATATAAGCAACGTTGTTGTCGGTGCTCAAATTGCATTTAATTGGAAGCCCAGCAAAAAAAAAAAACGGGTTTAATAAATTTCTGCATTAATATAATCAACTATTAATATCCCTAAACAAACATTTCGTTGATATAATGTCAAAAGACGCTATAGATAAGACGCGTTTAAAGTCTTCACAATCAGCATTCAAATGCTAACGTTTAGTTCGACCCAGTGCTGCCAGACTGCGTCAAATGCGTGAGTGTTGTACAGCCCAGCTGCTGGTTATTAAATCTAAAACTTTCACATTGCTATCGATATTTTATTGAATGCAGTAAATTTATAAATATATGTATGTATGTATGATAATTATAAAGTTTTGTTTAGACAATAGTAAATGCACCCTTAAGCAATGCAATATACTCCTTCGCACCATTTCCATTGGCCTCCTTATAGTATGGTAGCTCACTGAGACGCTCCAGCCAGGCGGTAATCTTGGGATACTTCTCTGGATCGATGCTCACCATGGCAGGCAAAGAAGATGCTGTGGCAGCACAGCAGAAATCGGCAATAGTTACAGTATCGCCAGTCAAATATGGACTGTCACTCAGAAAGTTTTCCAGATGACCGTAAGCATCGATAATATTGTCAATCTTCTCCTGGGGCACTGTCGTTACCTTCTTATGGAAGTATGGCGCACATATGTTCCTCAAAGACATGAAGAGAACACTGGCGTCAAAATACAAACGCTGTTCCAGCTTAGCTCTCTTCACTAGATCTTTTGGATAGAGATCGTCCGATTGTCCATACTTGTCCACCAGATAACAACAGATAGCATGAGAGTCCCATATTAAGGTACCGTTGTCATCCAAGAGGGGCACCGTATGCTGTGGATTCTTCTGCAAAAATTCCTCAGTTTTATGCTCGCCACTCAATAGATCAACTATTTTATATTGAAAGGACAATTCGAGCGCACGCAGGGTCAGAAGACAGGCGCGCACTGGGGGACTTATGTCCATGCCGTAGAGCACCAATGTCGACATGCTTAAATTCCACTCTGAGCACAGACAAGAGAGCAACCAACTGTTTAATCGGGGCGTAGCCGGCAACTGCATAGAGCTGTTCGATTTCTATGGCTTCATATATACAGCTCGAGCTTTTTATAGAGCTGAGCCTGAGCCGGCCATACATTCTAAGTAAAAAGCTCATTCTATAAACAGATTGATATAAACAGAATCGTGCTCGGTGCTCAAGTTTCTTTAATTCGAAGCCCAGCTGCAAAACCTCATTTAATAAACTTTTTCAGTATCATGTACCTTAGTATAAACAATTGTATAGTTTCGCTTCCCTAAACATTTTCGTTACAATTTGTGACACCTGTTATCTGTTGATGTAATTCTCAAACAAACGATATAGATAAGCCAATCAAGCAAAGCAGGCAGAACAAATATTATCTTAATATGCGTTATCATTGTTGATTACATACTTATATATAAGACAAGCAGACATTGAGTATTTATTATCAAAACCATTTATTAGTTTATGCAAAATAATCTTCAATCACGATTGGCTTATTTACATGCATTTAAAAATGAATAGTTGCGCGCCTTACATGGCCAGTGTTGCTAAATGCTAAATTAGCAGTACTGCATAATGTCACCAACTAGCACACACCTGCAAGCAGCAAAACAGTTAGAAGCAGAGATGTGGCGGTGAAATACCCTGTAGTAAGTGAAGCCAGCATAGCTGTCATATAAATATTTAATATACTTTTTAAGCGTATTCTACCATTACACAATTGTAAAATAATTAAAGTAAAAGAATTCTGTTATTGGCAAAGAAACTCACATTAAAGTTGCTTACACTTGGCCAGATTACCAAATTGCCATTGAATCAATATACCCCACAGCACAATGTTGACAGGGCACAACAACATACAGTCTTTGTGCAACGCATTTCCTTACTATCAACGAATTAAAACAGAAAATTAAACATTTTCCATGCCAAACACTAAATAATTGCACAACCACCGCAACCATCGGACGCTCAAGGAGCCGCAACGTTTCGTGGCTGGACAGAAAGACGAAATGACGGCACGGAATCCCCAAACACTCATGGCACTGCCCAACGAAGAGAATTTCGACTTCCTATTCAAAATTGTGCTCATCGGAGACTGTTGCACGGGCAAGACATCAATACTGCAGCGCTTCAAGACGGGCAACTATGTGGAGCGGCACGGGAACACCATTGGCGTTGACTTCTCAATGAAGACCATTGAAGTCGAGGGCAAGCAAGTCAAGGTGAGACATCTGCGCAAATGCCAATGCCATATGAGCTATAATGATGCTGTCTGTGTTCTGGTATACCCTCAAATTAGCTACAAATCTGGGATACCGCTGGACAGGAGCGATTTCGCACCATTACTCAGAGCTATTACCGTGCGAATAATGGTGTCATAATTGGTGAGTAAATGACAAAAAATGCAGGTTGGAGAAGCTGATAGACTCGAAGATACCCTAGAATACTAAATGAGTCAACAAATGTGATGAGTTGAGGTCAACTACGAAAGAGCAGGATTCAGTAGTATATATATTATACCCTCTCTCTGCCACCTGTTATGTAAAACATAATACCCCTCTGTAGTCTGACTAACAAACACTAGGTAGCTAATGCCTCGGCAACTCTTATCATGACCTATTGATCCTATTGTCATGGCCCGTTCGCTGATAAGCGAAAGGCCGCGCACATTTTCAATTACAATCGAATGCGCTGTGATTTTAATAGCATTCGCTTTGCCCCCTTATCAGCTGTGGAGAATGGTTGTTAAACACTTCTTTTTATGACAGTTTACGACATAACGAAACGTGCGACATTTGCCAATCTGCAAAAGTGGATCGAGGAGGTGCGCCGCTATACAGCCTCCAATGTGCTGATCATATTGATTGGCAACAAGTGCGACCTGGAGTCCGAGCGCGAGGTGGACTTTGAGGAGGCGCGCCAAATGTGTCAGTATATACCTGAAATCCTATTCGTGATGGAAACGTCCGCCAAGGAGAACACAAACGTCGAAGATGCCTTTCGCTGTCTGGCCACGGAACTGAAGGTGGGTGTGATTGACATCAATAAAAATGCAGTGTGATTGACTTCTGCTTATGCATTCGCAGCGGCAACACGATTCGAGCAACGTCCAGTCCTTGGATGAGAACACCGTGCAGCTGGGCCAGAGCAAACCGCTGAAGAGCTGCAGCAGCTCCTGCAATCTCACATAGACAACTCCATTTACTTATGATTTGGATTTTGATTTTATTTTTGTGATCAAATGTTCATGTGGCTATAATTTTTAGTATTTATACATTATATTTTACTTTGTTAATGTTTTGCATGTCTTCTACTCGCTGAGACGAGTAACTAATTTATTCATTTAACATACATATCTATGTTCATATATACTTGTATTTATTTTGGTGGCTAGAGTACAAAACAATCTCACACATCACATTACACAAACGACAACAACAACAACAAGAATAACAACGTCAACAACGTCAATTAGAATTCACGTTCTCTTCATTAGTTCTTCGATAACAGAGTAAATAAAATACGTCCAATTCTGTATTTAAAAACAAAAAGCAAACAAATTTTCCGAAAATAAAAACTTGTTTATTTTATAAATTTATTGGAAGTTATTTAATTGGCTGCTTAGTTCGTAACATATACATACACATATATAATAATAATATAGATTTAATTTTATTGAGGGGCTTTCTTGACATACATATGTAAGTGTGTGTGAAGCGTCTCTTCGAACAATTCTCTCTCTTTCGACCTTTCGCTTTCGCTTTTTCTTTCGCTTTCTCATTCGTATAATTAGTTATGTCTTTACATTTACAATTAATTATATAAAAATTGATTTATTTGTCTAAATTAATTGTTTAACTATAAGCTAGTTGCGTCTGCATCTGCATCTGTCTGTCGGTCTGTCATTTGTTTTTAATGCGCTGCGCAACCCACTCCAAGCCCTGATACAGTCCCTCGCCCGTTAGCGCACAACACGCCTGGATGTGCCACTGATGTTTCTTGATAGAGGTGAGGTCCAACTGCCTGGAGATTTCCGCCGCTGACATCGATCCCTTCAGATCCTGTTTGTTGGCATAGACGAGCAGGCTGGCTTTACTCAAATCCTCGTGCTGCAGCATCCGATAGAGCTCCTCGCGCGTAACAGCCAAACGTTCGCGATCCGTCGAATCGATCACCATTATCACGAGCTCTGTGTTGGTGTAATATGTGCTCCACGCGGCCCGCAAGCTCTGCTGGCCACCCAAGTCCCAGACCAGGAAGTGTATATTCCGCCAGACTACTTCCTCAACGTTGGAGCCAATCGTGGGACTCGTGTGGACGACTTCGTTCATCAGAAACTGATACAATATTGTTGTCTTGCCCGCATTGTCCAAGCCAACCATTACCAGTTTGTGCTCCTCGTTGCCAAACATACGCCAGAGACGCGACAGTAATAGCCCCATCTCCAAATTATTGTTAGTTTGGGCGCGCGCGGGTGTCTATGTGTGTGTGTGTCCCTGCCTATGTGTGGAAGCGGACGTATTTGTTGTTAATTGGTGACAAAAAAACAACACACAATCGCAGGTATCGCAATCTATGCGCATATATGCATATGTATATATGTATGCCCGTTTCACACTGTATGCGCGTGTGTGAGAGTGCGTCAGTGTGTGCGTAAGCGTGTGGGTCGTCGTTCACGATGCCTTTGTTGTTGCGCAGCGGAAGGCCAACTGTAAATTATGCACTCACTCTCAGCTTGTCTGGTTCACGCACCACACAGCACGCTGCACTTTAGAGTTTCTTGAATTCCTTTTTCTTTATTTTATGGCTGCTTTTAATCACTGGGCCCAAACACTTGTTATTATTATGTTATCACGTCGATTTAGGTAGGCTTTGCTTTAGTTTTTGTGTTGAAACAAAAATTGCTCACGATTTCAGCTAGATATGTGAGCAGCATATCGATATATCGGCGATTCGATGTTGCGATACTTCAAGCGTTACACTTCCGATATCTATTAGCTATCGACACTGTTTATAGCGAACTCTTTTTGTTGGTTTTAAAATTAAACATTGTTAAATTGGATAAATTTGGAAAGCTGACAAAAAATGTAATAAGATTTAAACAATATATTCAAAGCATGCTAGTTCGGGTGATTCAAGTAATATTCGTTTTAATCATGTATCTCTGAAATAAGTTCCTCTTGCCAATATTCAAAATTCATTTCAAACTATACATTCATATTAATAATACATATTAAACATATTTCTACAGCTTTTGACATTTTATGTGTGATTAAACTCCGAGCTGCTTGGAAAATATTTTCAAAAGCAACAAATTATTTTTTGTTTTTGCATTTTTCTGTCTTTAATAAAATGAATGTCCTGGAAACCTTTCTTACGTGTTACCAGTTTCTTACTGATCCCATAACGGACCTCGACCTGGATCTGGAATTCAACGAGAAGCTAGCCGAAAAATGTGAAGTGTTTCTGAAAGGGAAACAGAGGGCCAAGGCACGTTTCGTAAATATAGACAAGTATACAAAAAATGAGATTTGTATGATGGATGAAGTGTTGCCCACACCCAATGTGGATCACGTGATGGAGGTGGTCATCGATGGAGTCATTGCCAAAATGCAGTTTTAGTACAACAAAGGATTCGTATATTTCAAAATTTGCAAAAAATTAATTAAGAGAAATTCAATGTATCAGAATTACAAAAGGGCAAAATGGCCCAAGTAACAATTGCATTAATAAACAATACTTACATTTAAAGACTTAATAAATGTGGCAATAAAGAATAACTAAATATGGCTATATACAATGCATCTAAATATAATAAGGGCATATACTATATATAAGATTTCTAGGATTTCCCACTGGGCTTTTTGGACTTGGGCTTTCGAATATGTCGTTGAGTCTGTTTGCTGGGCGGCGCCAGCTCGTAGCGGAAGATGATGCAGCGCCTGTCAAAGAAGCTCTTGAGATCCTTGGGCTCGTAGCGATGGCCCAGCTGCTTAAAATATAGATAGATCTCCTGCAAGTCGATGGGCTCGTACATCAGCACACTTTCATGCAGGCTGGGATTGGCGCAGAGCAGATTGTGCCAGGCTATGTGCAGAGGCACCAGCGGCTGTGGCGTCTTTTTGCTGACATTCGTCTGCAGTATATAGTACTCGAACTCATCGCAGAGAGCCGGCGGCATAGCCTGGGAGAAGCGCAACAGCTCCGATCCGCAGGCATCTCGAAACTTCAGACTGGGCTGGAAGTCAGCGTCGGTGGGTGTGAGGCACTCAGTGCTGGCTGCTTGGAGCAGTCGGGCGTGGCCAGACTTGCCTCCTTTGCCACTAGTCACGGGTGTAGACTTGGAGCGGGGCAGTGCCACCTGCTGCGGCTCCTCTTCCAGAGGCAACATAATAGGATGAGTCTGGTTGTAGATATATTCCAGCAATTTGACGGCCTGTTTGCGTTTCAGTGGCTTTATGCCATAATTGTACAGCTGCTGCAGTAGCTCCGACTCGGTCATGAGCACAAAATCTGGCTTAGGTGACTGGCAGACGCGCACATTGTACACCTGGCCATTTACCTCCAGTTGATCAGGAGCAGCTGGTGTGGCTGCTTCAGTAGATTGAGCAGACTCGGTTAAGGTCTCTGTGTTGATCTCGCCGAGCAGCAGCCGATCCAGGCCACTAGGCACATCATTGCTGACCTCCTTATCCTCTTTCTGAAACACCAAACGATCGAATTCATCGAAATCGTCTGCTGAATCCGCGACTTCATTGAGCAGCTCCTTAAATTTATTGGTGCTGCTGCTGGAGTGAGGCTTAATGCGCGTCTCCGGAGGCGTGTCCAGAAACGAGGCATCCGTCCAGTCATCAATGGGTGCCTGCATTGCGTCAGCTTCTGGACTCTGCAGCGCGGGGAGGGGAAAGGGCTGAGAGATTGCCGCATCCATGATGCCAAACTCGGCGCGTTCTTTGCTCAATGCGCTCTTATTGGGGGAGCGCGATTTGCTGGACGTCTCTATGCAGCCATCCAAATAGGCATCCAGGTCATCCATAGTCTTGAAGAACGGCACACTTTGAGTCTTTTTTATGGGCGATCTGGAAGGGCTGTCCTCGTCGCTGCTCTCGCTGCTTGACTGCAGATCCGCTGCTTTGTCTGCCTTCCAGATCGAATAGTTGATTTCGTCATCAGAGAGCAGGACTCCACCGTCATCATCATCATCATCCTTATCATTGTCATCATCATCGCCGCTGTCTTGCGTTAAATCAATGCTCGCATTCGAGTGGCTCAGCGGAGTGGTAAATGGCGAGATGGGCTTATCTATAAAGCAGTTGCTCCGACGGCTTAAGGGACTCTTCAAGCTGGCCTCCAGCTGTCCGGGCGATTGCGTCAAGCTGAAGGCAAGCTTTGTGCTCTCCAACTGACTCAAACTGAGTGAGTCTGAGGCAGCAAGCGACGCTGCAGGGGAATTTATTTTCAGAGAATGATCCGTTGATTCAGCATTCAACTGCCTCGATTGGCTCGCATATTTGGCATACACTTCCTCAGCGATTTCACACGGCTCCGGCTGCTCACTCAAGTCGATATCATCATCGAAGTCTATGATGGGACTAGGCGGAAAAATGTGCTGCTCGAAAAGAGATTTACTTGAGTGGGTTTCCATGGCGGCATCCGACGAATCCGACTTCTGTGTTAAATCCACAAAGTTCTCTGTTGAGAAAAGTCAAATGTGAATCCAATTATGGCAATGCAGATGTGCGGAAACAACTTACCTTCCACAGCTTCATGCTCCGCTTCAACATCTTTCACAGTCTTCACTGAAACAGAGGCGATTTCATTACAAGTTCTTCTCCATCCAATTCTCTGTCCTTACCTTCGTCACTGGAATAGACTTCGTAGCTGTTCATGTCTGTGGTGCTCATATTCCTATAGACCTTTATTGAAAAGTTTTGCATCTCGCTAGCTACGCTGCCTGTGGCCGCTCCCTCCTCCTCCTCATCATCCGAGTCCGCAAAGAGATCGGGTGAAGTGCAGCGCGTGCTCTGCGTGGGCAAAGTGAGCTGAGCTGATGAGCAGCTGGGCTGCGTGTTCTCCTTATCATTACTTGGCTCATCAAATTGTGTCGTCATTCTGGCTCGCTTATCCGGCGGCTCCTTTACGGGACTCGCAGCGCTTAATGTGATTCGCACTTGCTCCTCAGCCTTTCCGCTCTGCTCCTGCATTTCGTCTTTAATGACTTCCTCAGCTTTTAAGGTCTCATCCTGCTCAGTGGGCTCAGCTAACGCCTGACTAGTATCCTGTATCATATTGTCCACCACCAGTTTTTCCAGGGCATCCAATTCTCGCTGCTCGGCAGCAGCACTAAAATGCGCCTCGAGCTCCTTGTAGACCTGCTCCAATTGTTGCCTTCTGCGCAGGGCCGTGGCGCTTTCGCGCTTCGGCGATAAATCCCGGCCAGGTATGGTCTCCCAGCTCTTTAGCAAATGATGCGCAGGTGTACGACTGACTTCCACTAGGTCCTGTACATAGTATGCAGACAGATCTGTGAGAGGCTCCTCACTTGGCTCGTGGATGATGCGTTGCTCTGCTTTGACTTGCAAATGCTGCAGTTGCTTGCTGATCAGCTCGAATGGCAATTGAAGCTCTGGGCTCGGCAGCTTTGTGCGCACCTGTTGCTTCATTAGCGCATCCACCTTGGCCTGCAGCTTCTTCAACTGCTCCTCCGGATTGCGTAAAGTAAGAGGCGTAAATTTGTTTGCCCATTTGCAGCGTTTGCCACGCTTGGGCATGGCAGCAAAGGTGAGCACATTGTATTCTATAGTAGAATAGTAAATGGACAGATTATTGAAGCATTTCTAGTGGTTTCATTGACTCACCCTCCTTGGCAGCTGTGCGGAAGCCATATTTTTGCAGCTTGCGCCTTATATTGTCCGTTGACTGGTTCGCTGCATCTTCAATAAGATTAACCACTTCCTCTCGCTCGTCCTCTGTGTCTTGTAGTCGAAGTCTTCCATGCTTCTCTGCCTCCGATTTGGACAAGGCCAGCGCCATTTCAATGTCATCGGGACTAAAGTTGTCGGCGATACAATGCTGTGCCGTCACCTCCGAGAAGAGCTGTTCGTTGCGCAGGAAGTCGCTTATGGTGGGCTGCTTATTCCGTCCGCCTCCGCGAGCTCTTTTCTGAGTTGTCGCACTTTTCAGCTTGGGCGCCTTCTTGGGCTTGGGCACAGCAGCGGGCGCATCCTGACGGCTGGCACGCGTCTTCTTCCTACTGGGCTCGGCAAAGAGTTGCTCCTGCTCCCCGGACTGAGCTGCTGCAGCATTGCTCGAACTCTCAGCTTGATCGAAATACTCGGACAGAGTCAGGGGCACGCTGCTTGCTTTCCTGGAGCTTAAAGTAGTAAAGGAAACAATAAGTATAACGAGTATAACTACAACATTTTATTAGTAAACTGAAGCACAACTAATAAAAGTTTCATTGGCCGACCTACCGCTGCTTGGAGTTCGCGGTTTGGAGTTTTTGAAAGTTTGCTCGTCGAGTTTCTCTGTCCATTTTATATTTTTGATACTTATTTTTATTATCTTGTTAACGTTCCGTGCGTAAATTCTCGGCCTCCTCGATGGCCTCTCGGATGAACTGACTAGGACGCGGCGCACCAAAGTCGAACAAGGCCTTACGCTCCTTCTCCACGTCGGTGGGTGTGAGTACCTTGAACAGCCTATCGTTGGTTATGCGCTGCATGGGAGTCAGACTGGAAAATAGGTTGCAAGTAGATCAACAATGCAGCACAGTGCGCTCTAGTCATCTACTTACTTCCAGAGCCCGAAAAGCAATGTGCCGGCTGCCAGAAACGCGTAGGCAAAACGATTGCGATAATGGTAGGATGGTGTTCCTTGTGTGCGTCGGGGCTTGCGCTTGCTAGTATCTATAGATGCCATTACCGTGGTGCCGAGCTGTGTCTTCGTAGCGTGTTGATATAATTATATAATTAAATACATTTTATGCGCGCAACAATACAGCGCCTAAACAACATGCAAATGATGAAACTCCTACACTGGCCAGGGCTGCACAACAAATGAACTTGGTGTCACAAGCTAAATACAAAGGTATAGATTCCGAAGCTGACAATTGCTACACATACTATTAATTGTATTATATTAATAATCAAATTAATAATTTTATATATTATGCTTGGAGAACTAACGAGTTTTATTTAACAACATCTGTTTATTTATGAATTTTTTTGTGTAGCCCTGGCTCAAAACTACTCGGTAACTGTAACGATTACATTCACTACCTAAATAATTAACGTTAATTAGCGCACAGCGTAGGAGAGAATTGAAAATCAAGTTTAGTTTTATTTGAACGCTAATAACGTTCAGGTGCATAACATCCAATGATTCTCGGGTAAAGTGCGCCGTGTGTAGTTATAAAGCATAGAATCAATCAATGTAAGTGCAGCAGTAAATTAGTGATAAGAGAATGTAACAAGAACTAAAGCGTAAACTACTACGCAGACAAAAATCAGCATCCAAACTACAGACAAAGAAAAGAGTACAGAGTACAGCGAAAACAACATAAGCGAATGCGATAACAATGTGAAACAGACAAAGCAAAAGAGTTGAAAAATACAAGCACACACACAAATGCAACTGAAATTGTCTGCTTGTGTATGTGGGTGCGTGTGTATGGGTGTGTGTTAGAGAGTGTAACCAGATACAACGGCATTTTTATACACTGCCAAAAGAGAATAGTGCTGAATATGAAATGAAATGAATCCGATATATAATCATTGTTAATGGCGCATTTTATAAATTAAAATCAAATAAATAATAATAATAAATTATTACTAAAATAAATAGCTTATATTAAAATAATTGAATATGTCTGTTAGGGTATTTGGCCTTCGATCATAGAAAATTTTTCTGTTTTCTTTTGCAGAAATCAGCGAATAACGAAAACAAATTTCGATATCATATATTTTGTTTTTGTTGAGCAAAAAAACGCCCTTTTCTGCTAGCAAGAGTCGGATAATTTTGTATTCATTCAGTGGAGTTTTGTCCAGCGGCCCGCTTAGTCATGGCTCGAGAAGACGAGGAATGCATCGTGGACAGGAGACCGCGTGAGGAGGGGGAGGACACACCGAGCACGAATGGCGGACGCCAGGATAATGAATTGGCTCTGCCCTCGGGCGGCTGCTGCATGCCAACGAGCACCTGCCATCGCTTCCAGGCGCTCGTCTTCATGTGCCTGCTCGGCTTCGGCTCGTACTTCTGCTACGATAATCCGGGCGCCCTGCAGTCGGTGTTCAAGTCGCAGCTGGATCTGAGTGCGACACAGTTTACGCTCATCTACTCGATCTACTCGTGGCCCAATGTCGTGCTCTGCTTCTTGGGAGGATTCCTGATCGATCGTCTGTTCGGCATTCGGCTGGGCACGATAATCTACATGCTCATCCTGCTGGTGGGTCAACTGATCTTTGCCAGCGGAGCGCTGCTCGACACCTTTTGGCTGATGATCCTCGGCCGCTTCATCTTCGGCATCGGCGCCGAGTCGCTGGCCGTCGCCCAGAACAGCTATGCGGTGCTCTGGTTCAAGGGAAAGGAGCTGAACATGGTGTTCGGCCTGCAGCTCTCGGTTGCGCGCTTTGGCAGCACCGTCAACTTCTGGGTCATGCAGCCGATCTACAACTACGTGAGCGAGTTCTATCACGGATATCGCGCCCTTGGCGTCGTCCTGCTGCTGGCCACGCTCACCTGTGTGATGTCCCTGATCTGTGCCCTCGTGCTCGGCTGGATGGACAAGCGGGCGGAGCGGATTATGCAGCGCAACAACAACCCCTCCGGCGAAATACCCAAGCTCACGGACATCTTCACATTCAAGGCGCCCTACTGGATGGTCTCGATCATCTGTGTCGCCTACTACGTGGCCATCTTTCCGTTCATTGCTCTCGGCCAGAAGTTCTTCGTGGATCGCTTTGGCTACACGGAGGCGCAGGCCAACACCGTCGACTCGCTGGTCTACCTGATTGCTGCAGTCTCCTCGCCGATCTTCGGCTTCATCATCGACAAGTTGGGTCGCAATGTCACCTGGGTGATGGCGGCCACGATAACCACAATTGGGGCACATGCGCTGCTCACCTTTACCCAAGTGACGCCCTACGTGGGCATGATTATTATGGGCCTATCGTACTCCATGCTGGCTGCCAGCCTCTGGCCCCTGGTGGCCCTCATCATACCCGAATATCAGCTGGGCACCGCGTACGGCTTCTGTCAGTCCGTGCAGAATCTCGGCCTGGCTGTCATCACCATCGTGGCCGGCATCATAGCCGACCAGAGCGGCAACGACCACACCTGGGTGCAGCTCTTCTTCATGGGCTGGCTGACGATTGCCCTAATCGCCACCAGCGTCATCTGGGGCTACGACAGGAGGCATCGCGGCAATCTCAACATGAGTCCGGCCCAACGCGCGACGTATGTCAATCCGGTCAACTATCAGAACTTTGAGTAAGGGACTACCATGAGCCAGCATCGTGTGTACGATAATTCTGCTCTATTATGAAATTCTATAATTCTATAATTAGGGGCCCCGAAATGCGGGTCCGGAAACATTTTAACGAACTATGTGAAAAGACGGGTCTACGATTGATCTTTGATAATGTGATGAGCGAACAATGTATCGCTAGGTATATACTGAATTGGAATTGTTTGTCTAAAAGTACACACACACACACACAGATATACAGATTATATATATATTAATGAATTACATTTATGTATTTTTATAGCAATTTATTATTAATACAATTACTGCATGTTTATGTCTTGTGTACATGTTTTACAAAATTTTAAATAAATCAAATCTCTGTTTAAGTGCAAATGTTTAATAATAAATCATTGATATTCCATTAAATGTCGTTTGAATTCAATAAGCTTTACACTCCCATATTGTATGGCAATAAAGATATATGTATGTATATGTGTTGATCAAGATCTAGCTAAATCGCTTGTTGTTTTTTCTTGCATCGACTGACTTACTGGGAAATGTTGGATCATATTGGAGTACATACTATATAGGGGTGTTTGGGAAGGTTTACGAGGAAATTTGTATGTACAGAAGTGTGTCTGTTCACCCAAAGTCCACATTAGTCATTCGCATGCTAGATGATAAAGCTCATTCGACTGATTGTTTCTATTAGAAATGTGAGTTATAACAGACGTATAGACATACTATAGACTATAGTATCTATAGCTAGTATAGTCAAGATTGCAATTGTTGAATCAGGTCAGCACAGCTTGAATAATAAAGTTTTCCATCAACTTTCCAGCGTTGACCGATAATGCCTATATAAGAAACTAAGTGAAGACTATAAATTTAAGATAAATATATTACTGATAGCTAGGCTATAGAACTACACTACTTCCTAGTTTGATTGAAGCGTATTGGGAGACTAAAGAGGGATTGTGATTGAGAGTCTATAATGTATATTGAGAGATTGAGATTAAAGAGTAGATAATCTAATCTCTCTCAAGGCGAACATTCGACGAATCTGCTTCGAATCGAAGTTTCTCATTTTAAAACCTTTAACTTTTACAGCTTATAATGCGCTCTACTATTTCTATAGCCAACTGACAAACATTGGGATTCGTAGCTTTATCAATTCTTTTAGCAAACAAATTAAAAACTTTTTCATAGAGAAATTTGGAATGCTCTGCAGTTGTAAGGCGCTTTTATGCCAGTGCTAACAGTGCTAATTCAATATGTAATTGCCATTTTTGTGAGTCAACCCACATTTTAGGCACTGCCCGAATCGATCAGAATGTTTTGCATTTCGTTAAAGTTCCACGTTTGCTTTATTCAAAACATTTTAATGTCTGTCCGTCGCTCGAGCACCTCGATGCACTGTTTGCTGTCCAGGCCGAGCACGCGTAGCTCATGCAGCGGCTTCGTCTTCTCCTCCGCCGTCTGCCCGCCGCGCAGAGTCTCGAGCAGCAGCAGGGCTGTGCCCCTCGCCGCTGTCAGCAATTTGCAAGCGTCATGAATGCTGAAATACAAGCATATAATGAGTTTAGTAAATATGATATTTGAAGCGGCCTGTCGTGACTCACCGCTTGAAGAGCAGCTCGGGTCGTCGTGTGTACTGGCCGAAGAGCGCGAAGAGCAGCGTCATGTCGTAGTTGAACTGGGCAGCACCTGCCGTGGAGAACCTCGTATTTAATACCATGTTCTCCAGAATGAAGTCGTCGATCTGCTGGGCCATCAGACGCAGCGTCTGGTTGAACAAATTGGTGGACAGCTCGCGCTCCAGGTTGTGCAGGAGTGTGACTAGAACCTGGAACATTTCGCCGCCGCTGGGCGAGAGGATGAAGGGCTCGCGGCTGTTCTGCTCGGGCATGCTGGGCCAGCAGTCGTGGCGGTAGTTCATTGACTTCGCCTTCATCTCGTTCACGGCCTTGTTGGCCAGATTCTTCATCAGCTGGCGTGCCCAGTGCTCCAGCTCGGCGACGGGATGCTCGAACACCGAATTGATTTCGCTGGCATTTGGCCCGGCCAGCGCGGCATGCAAGTGCAAATAATGGACATTCTCGCCCCATTCGCGCAGCACCATTATCAGATAGTTGATGGCATTCAGCACGGGCAGGCTGGGCACAGCTCCGCTGCTGTGCAGCTGCACGAGGCGCCGTCGAAAGCTGTCGATCAGCTCCAGCTGCAGCTGCAGGAATTGCAGCTGATGGCCGGGCTGTATGAGCGCATAGTAACGATCCTTGATGGCGTCCAGCAGGCGCATGAACTGATCGGCGCACTTCGGTATCTTCAGATCATCCTCGAAGGTATTGGGATCTATCAGCTGAAACGGCGTCTCCGCCTGCAAGATCTGGTCCATTTTCTCGGCACAAACTGGGAAAGAACAGTATATTAAAATAATTATCCAAATCAGGCTTCAATTCCATTTTACATCGCTCCTCCAGCGATATCCAGCGCAGCAGATACATGGGCTGTGTGAGCACGGAAATGGCGCTGGGAAAGCTGGCCGGATAGCCAAAGGTCTCGCGCAGCTCTGCCTCGAAGGCGAGCGTCTCATCCAGCAGATGCGCAAACAGATTCTCATCCTGCGCGATTTGCTCAATGTCCGCTGCCAGCTTTTCAATGGTCAGCTGCACCAGGCCCCGCATGAATTCTAGCTGGAATATACAGTCAGATTAGTGAGGTGAGTACAAGTGGCTTCGGGATTGAATTTACTCTTAGATTGTAGTCCAATTTGCCCGCCTTCATGGCCGCTGGCTGAAACGTCTTGCCCACAAAGAAATGCGTTTCCTTGCCCCAGTTTAGGATCTGCGTGTAGAACCACTCGGGCTTGTCCAGTCGATTCGTTTGCCGGGTGCCTGTGAAGTGGAACATGAAACGCTGGCGATACGGAGCCAGCAGCAGCTGCACCACCTTACTGATGGGCGGGCACACAATGCTGGACGTGATGCTCAACATGCTCTCATGTTCCTCTGCCGGGGATTTGATTAGGAACATGTATTCGGCAAGCAATTGTGCCTTGGCAGTGTCGCGACTGGGGGAATAGTTGAGCGACTGCTGCTCCAGGTGCGCCCAGCGCATCGCCTTGAGCACAGCCTCAAACTCGCTGGAGAGACGCTGCAGCAGCAGCTTGTGCCAGTAGATAGCAGTGGCTTCAGCGTAGGACTTTAGATAATTGGCCTGTACTGACTGCAGTCGACCCACCACGCTGTGCTCACAGTCGTTGCCCTCGTAGAGCGTCAGGTAGATATTGACCAGCTTAGCCTCGTCCTTGCCATTGATGGCAGCTCCTAGCGCTGCGCTGATCTCTTGTATGTCTTGCACCAGGCGCAGATATTGCGTCACATTCTGCAACTGTCGCACCTGTTGCAGATCCTCTGCCACGCCTTCTAGAGCCGGCTGACATTCCTTAAGCTTCTGCTTCAGTTTCGCACTGAACTGCGAAAGTTTCTCCAACTCGAAGTCGATGCTCTCACAGACCTGCTGCTGGCATTGGAGCGCAGACTTGTAGCTGGACACGTTGAGTGGATCCTCGTAGTTCAGCTGAAAGTCCAAAACAATTATATATGCAATAATATTGTAATTTACACTTACGGTCTGGCTAATCGCTTGTAATCGTTGCTTGGCATCATCGACGAGCAGCGCAGCCCGATGCAGCTGATTGGCATCTTTGCCAATCTTTTCATTGAGGCGCGCTACAATACGCTGTTCCAGTTCACTCAGCTTTCCGTGCATTGTGTGCGGTACATTCAAATAAAAGTATAAAACATATAATTGGGCTATGAACACGTATAAAAATAATTGTTGATGCAGTCACTATTGAACCATGGCTGCAGTTACTAATTTGAATGAGTGAACTAGTTTAAGTAGTTCATGGTGAACTTTATTAGCTCCACCTGTGGCGCCAAACCTGAACTAGCAAAAAGAACGACAATTAAGTGAGCTTGTTCAATCACACTTGTGGCGCCAAATCATGTGTTTAAACGAGTAACAATTATTTAACAAACTCAGTATGTCTGAAGAATTTTGTATTTGTTTCACTTGAAATTAAAGCGCTCAGCATAGAAAATAATTGTTTGTGAAACTTCCTCCCGCATTGTTGACTAATTAGTGAGAGCGGCACAGCTTTGTTTTTTCCACATTCAGCTACATGCTGAACTGCTGTTTCATATTAAACATATTGAGTGCAATTGAAATTGAAATACTATCGTATGAGCTAAATCTACTTGAGTGTTTTTAGTTCAATTGAAAACTATCTGTTGCAGGGCTGTAATTTTTATCGATATACCGATAGGCCGCGTGTTACCATCTGCAGTGAATGGTCTTTTTCAAACACAGCCGCCAGCAGGTGTTGCAGTTAGCGTCGCGTTGCATTAACTTTTTCGTCGGGCTGCGGAAAACTTAAAGTGAAAATGTTTACGCCAAGACAAAAGGTCCACACCCAAGGTGTTGCCAACTCGCCACACACACCGCTCAGTTTTAGTCGTGAGCTACGTCAGGTTTTGCAAGAGCGAAACCTTCTGACGGCCAAGTCGCGTAAGAAAGGTAAGCAAGAAAGGGGCGTGCCCAAGCCGAAGACAAAGGACGCCTTCTAATTAGTGTTGCTATCCCTGATCAGTGTGCTCCATGCTGGACAGCAGCTCCAGCAGTCCCATTGGCTCACCCAATCCGGAGGCAGGCAAACGCATCGGCTTCCGTCTGCAGGCAGTTCAGGAGATTATCACGTCGGAGAAGTCCTACCTAGAGCAGCTGGAGCTGCTCATGAAATACTTTGTGCGTCCGCTCAAGGAGCAGGCCATCATCGATGCCGCCAATCACACGGCACTCTTTGGCCAAATCGAGATGATTCACAATTTGAATGGCGAATTCCTGCGCGAGCTGGAGGCCAACATGGAGAATGTGGCCCATGCGTTTCTCAAGATGGCTCCGTTCTTCAAGCTCTACTCGGTCTATGCATTCGACTACCGAGGTGCATTGTTTATACTGCAAGATTTGATCAGCAAGAACCCAGTTTTTCGTAAATTTCTGGAGGAGAACGAGAGTCGTCCGGAAGTGCAGCGCAAGCTGAATTCACTGATGATTGTGCCCATACAGCGGGTGCCGCGCTACAAGCTGCTGCTGGAGCAGGTGCTGCTCTACACCAGTCCGGCCGACGCGGACTACAAGCTCCTGAAGGGTAAGCTAAGAATTAAACACAATTTCTGGGGAGGATTTCACACATTTCTTTTACAGAATCTGTCAAGGAGATCGAGGCGACGGCCTCGCACATTAACGCCTGCGTGGAGGAGCAGGAGATCACCCAGTATCTGATTCATCTACAGAATTCCCTCGTCAATCGCACGCCCAACATTGTGAAGCCCTCGCGCCGCGTCATTAAGGAGGGCATGCTCTACAAGATCACGCACAAGGGCCAGCCCATCAAGCGCTACTGCGTGCTCATGTCGGACATCTTCATGTACTGCAAGGTGATCAAGGAGCGTGCGCCCAACACCCAGGTGGAGAACTCCCTCGAATGCTGCTGCATCTTTCCACTGAAGAAGTGCAAGGTCTACGAGATGATGCCAGGAAACTTCAAGCTGAGCTGCCAGAGCGACGGCATCATCTTCGGCTGCGACGACCTGCAGGTGTCGCGCACCTGGGTGGGCTTCATACGGGATGCCATTGACTTGCATGTGCAGTGCCGCAAGACCCTGCGCAAGGACTCCAGCAAACGCACGCCCATCCGCAAGAAGGACATGAAGAAATTCGGCGCCGATTATGTACTGAGTCCCAACAAGCGCAAATGCGTGAGTAGCAAGCAGCTCAGCTGTGATCCCTCCTGATTCCTCTTTCTTTGCAGGATTATGAGACTATTTTTCGCAACAAGAACCGCAGCACGGACTCCGATGAGGAAGCCGCCAACGAAACACTAGGCAGTCGCAGCATTTGCTTTCCCCGCAAGCGCAAGTATCCACAGCAGATGCCCCAGACGTCCACGTCCACTTTAAGCGTCAGTGTCAAGCGTCCGGCGCCACCGCCGCCCACCGTGGAGCTGCGGCGCAAGGAGGAGCCGCTGTCCGCCAGCAAGGAGAACCGTATCTCCAAGCTGTACAAAATGATTGTCCCCGGCGACAAGGCAAACAATCTGCGTGGCATCCTGAAGCGCAGCAAACCGACCAACAACCCGCCGCTTGATGCGGATCCCAGTTACGGCTTCGCCAGTCGCTACTCCGATTCCAAGTCATACTTCCGAGCGCACAACGTGGACAACACCATACCCACGGCCATCAAGCGCGAGGATCTGTTCGATGTGGACCTTGGCAATGGAAACTTTCGGGATGTGCTCTTTCCACTGCGCTCCAGTGGAGGCAGCCAAAAAAGTGGCGGAGTCGGAGGCGGAGGTGGAGGTGGAGGCGGCGCCGGTTGGACCACACCTGAGCAGACTCTAAGATCAGCCGAGGAGGACGCCTTGTACGCAGTTCCACAGAAGAAGCGAGTCAAGTTTGATGATGCGCTAGATGCGTATGAGCAGAAGCCATTCGTGTTCCCCAGCAGTGGAAGCAATGCGGAGGCTATCAAAGCACCATCGCTACGCGAGCGTATTTATGACTTTTTTGCCAATCTCTTCTAGAATAAGAATATATTGTAATTTATCGCACCACTCATTCACATCCACAATAAAAGCATTTACTACATCAGCAGGCGCCTCGCAGCTCTCTAACTCGGCTCATGAATCCCTCCACGGCCCGCTCGTCGATCTCCTGCTGCCAGTCGCCGTCGCGCTTGAAGTGGGAGCCAATGATGGCAGCTTGGGCATCTGGGAAATATTGACTTATGTTGTCCTTGGTTACGCCCGAGCCTATTATGAGGGGCACTTTTAGCTGGCCGGCTAGCTCCTGGACATCTTTGGGACTAGCCGCCTGACCCGTTGCCGTGCCCGTGACAATGATTCCGTCCGTGAGAAAGAATTCCGCCGCATGAGCCGTTTCCAGCAGGCTGACGTCTGCTGTTATGGCATGCGAGCTGTGCTTCTTCTTCAGATCCGTAAAGATTAGGACATCGTCCGCATCGATTTGTCTGCGATAGCGCAGCAGCTGGCCGGCGCAGGCGTCCGTGTAGCCCTCATCGGCCACGTGGCCAAAGACAAAGCCTTCGGCGCGTATGAACTGCAGCTGGCAGGCCTTGGCTATGGCCAGCGAGTGCTTGTTGCCACAGGCTAGCACCTGCACGCCGCAGGGCGTCTGCTTGGGCAGAATCTCGCGCACGGCCAGCGACAGTCGCGTCATGCACGAAACTATCTCAGCGCCAAGGTGACGATCCTGCACGTAGGGTATATCGTGCATATTCTCGATGAGCACTGCATCCTGCACGTATTACACACTAGATTACATTCTTGCATATATAATATCATTCTTGGACTACCATTTGATGTCTCCGGTACAGCTCCGCCTCGTGTTTGGCCTTCTCAATAGTCTGATTCCAGTTGCCGGCATAGCGAGGGGTGCCTTCATTTGAATATTTGTTGTATTAAAATCGTTGCTCTAAAAGCTTTCTCATTTTGCATTTACCTGGCAACGCATCCACATGTATCATGCCAATTATTTTGCATTTTTCTTTACCAAAAACGCTAACAAATCGTCGCATTATCAGATTAAAACAATATGCTTCTAAAATATGTATATAAACAACAATAGAGATGAGCAAAGTCGCATCAGCTGTTCTTACCACATTTCCCAGCACTAATTTGCTGCCACTTGTTGAGTCAGGGTTGCCAGCTGTTGAGGCAGCAGGCTAAATAGGCAAACATTTTAAATATTTCCATTAAGTACTTAATTCTCAGCTGAACGATCACTGAATATTATTTTTCACTTCACTTCACTTCACTTTACTGCACGACTGACTCCCACCGGGCCTGAGCTACTGAAGAAAAATGAGCTGGTGTTGCCCATTATATAGGGCAATTCTCACTTACACAAAGAGTCGCGCTCAGCCGATGAGCCCGACGTCAGGTAGAGATCGTTGCAGTCGACCTTTAGGGCACCAATGGCAGCTCTCTCGGTACACTCTCGCTGCTTCGGGCATTGTAGCTTCGTTTTATTCATATGTAAATACCGAGGAGTACGTCTGCACACACACAGACAACTTAAGTGATCTTCCGTTGCTCTTCTTCGTTGCTTGCTTTTAGGCTTGCTCTAGACTGAGGGACAAATATACCGACAAACATACGAACTTTTATACATACATATAGATGTATATTTGTATATTTTTCACACTTTTAGTATTACAAATTATGTATTCATTTAAATTTGTATAACATTTATTTATAATGATCTGGTATCCATCACCAAATGATTAATTGCATTAGAATAAATTAATTTGCCAAGTGGCAACCATATCATTGTGCAGTGATGCCCGCTCGTTAGCAGAGATCAGTCAGCCGCGGCCATTTTTATAGTGAGCACCTTTTTTTTTTCTGTGCCAGTGCAGTTTAACAATTTAAAAGTCGGCAACGGATTTTAAATCCGCGGTGCATGCACTAATCCCCAACATGTGCGTCACGTAAGTAACTGCGCTTTGTTCTTGTGCTTTTATGTTGTGCTAACACTAAGAAATGCGTCTAATGGCTGTCCATTAAAAAAGGGCGCCGCATGGAACGCCATCACAATTCGCGACGTCCTGCTAAAACAAAAGGCAACGGCTTATCACGGCCACAGGACGTCATGGAAACAACGGTGGCCGGGAAAAGCATTGGCAGCTGTTTGGAAATTGCGAAATGAACAGGCTGCGCGCTTTGTTAGCATTGTGTTAACTACTCTGTGAAAAATCCCTAAAGCGGGTTATGTTGAATTTCGCATAAATGCATGCAAGCTGCAGACAGGTGGCAGCTTTGGTTGATCTGCGTGCTTTGCGTGACAGGTTAGAGGGAGATAGAAAGACACTTTTGCATATCGATACATAACGATGTTTGCTGATCCTTGAAATACATCGATATGTATTCTGAATTATCGATTCGGTATGCTTAAAATACATTTTTGGTATTATATTTGAAGTCACCTTTTATAGGGTATGCAATTAGTTAGTCACGCCTAATGCTCAGTTGTTGTTATGCGTCCCTTGTTACATTGTCTGAAATTGTGGCGCGTATTGTCCTTGAGTTTGATTTGCTTTTGTGCCAGATCGGGGGAGCTTGCCTCGCCGGCTAACTGGGCGGCTGCCTGGGTTTTGGTTTTAGGTTTGGCGTTGGTGTTGGCCGTGCCTATGGCTGATTGCCTGTGCTTAGCGGAAACAGCAACGGTACTCGCTGTGCGCAGCGCGCCATTTCAATTACCACGCCCCATCGCGCCTCCAACAAAAAAATAAATAACTATACAGCATCCCATTTGGGCACGGTATTCGCAATAGCATCCGGCATTTCCATTTGTTTGCTCTGCTCTCGCATTGTTTTTGTTTACTGCGCCCACGTATGTTTTGTGCATGTTAACAATTGGGCTTTGTTTTGTTTTACAATACGTAAAAGTGCTTATGGCCTTTGTGCTGCCTCTCTGATTGAAGCACTGCTGCGGGTCCTTTCATGCGAGCGGCAAAAACAACGATTTATTATTTGCAAAATGCACAAGCAATTAAACGAATTTAATTGAATTATGAATTGCCGATTGGATTGCGGCCTGCGAGTGAGTGGACCAAAGGCTAATGTATCGAAGGCTAGGCAAATATTTGCTTTTATATTAGGTTAACTTGTCTGGACAAAACTCTAGTTTTCAATGCTTAAAGTTGAAATTGAAATTCTCTAGTGAACTTTTAGTTATTTTTCAAGGATTGTGAGAGCAGCATGCGAAACGAAATGAATTTTTGTACACCTGCTCAGCAAACAACATAAATTATTTATAACGTGTGCTGAGCGCTACACTCGACACCTCAGCCTTGCTTTTGTTGCACACACACACGCACACACACACACATACACATACACATGTGTGCATGCTTAGTTGTTGTAGTTGCAACAAGTTGTTTCCGTTGCTTGCTTTTGCGATTATGCAAGACACACACTTACACACGCTTAAGCACACACACACACACACACACACACACACACATACAGATTGCGTATAACGCAATTATGTGCATTGAAAGGCAAACAGCATAGACAGGATATCCTTTGTGCAAGCAACAGTTACTCCAAGTTCCGCTTTCCAAGCATTTTCCACTTAGTTGGCAATTTTTTTCTTTTTTGTATGCCAGCTAATTAGCTGCCCATAACTTTGGCCAACATAATCAGCAGCACAAACAAGTTTTTACACTGCTACAAATTGTTTACGATATAAAACGAAAGCAGAGAGACAATCTAAGGACATTATCTCTCTCAATCAAGCATTGCACAAAACCAATATACTCTACTCACTGCCTGAGCGAGTATTTGTGTTTATAAAGCAAATAGATGGGAGCTGAATGAGTTTAAAGGCTTAGCAGCTGTGAGCTGTTCGTTAATAGAGTGTTTGCTGTATTTGCATAGGCAGGCAATATACCTTCACACACACACACACACACACACATGTACACATATTTATGTTTGTAAATATTTGGCATATAATCACTTTGGCTCTTAGCCTACTGAATAATTCTGCGCCCTAACTTTCTGGCTAATTGAAAAGTTATCAAGCTGGCAGCTGTCAGCTGCAGCCTTGACTCCCCGAGCACAGAGGTCAATCTGCAACGTGCCTCTCTCTCACTCCCTCTCACTCTCTCTCTCACTCCCTCTCTCTCACTCTCGCTTTTGCTGCCTCATTAAATCAAATGTTCACACTTTGAGCATTTCTTTTTTTTTGTATTAATTGGATTTCGCTCGATTTTGCCACATGGCGACATTGATTTCAATTTAATATATTACTCATGCGCCGCGTTGAACGCGTGATAAATTTACCATTTTATTTGGCATTTTTCGAGCACTCGCAACGTTTTTTTTTTTTATTTGTATTCCGCGAATGCAATTAGTCAATAAATTTCAATGAAAATTACCAATGGCCATGCAAATGGCATAAACTGGTTGACAAAATGGATTCGCGTGCTGCTCTATCTCTGACCATAATTTCTGGCTGCCAAACTACGGCGCATCGATCATCGTTCACTCTCTGTATGTGTGTGTGTGTGTGTGTGTGTGTGTAATAGACCTGCACGCAAAGCCCATAACACGGAATTTCAAATTGGAAAATGGAAAAACGTTGCAAGCATGCCTAGCCAGCCCAGGTGAGCTGACAGTTGGCCAGCTGAGTGAATGCCTCGACGAAAGACCGCATACACATGCAATTTGATTAGCTGTAAACATGGGCGCTAATCGAACTGCCCTTTCAGGTGAAAGCTCTGTTGCTTGATTATAGATAAGCAAGAGTTGTATACACATATATACATGAATATATATACAACATGTATATATATAGGTAAATTATTTGTTTTGCAGCTGAAGCTTTTTTTGGCTTTAGAAACTTTTTGGCTTAATGCTTGTAATACGTCTGGTTGTGGCAGCTCTGAAGTGAACCCATCTTGAATCAACTGACAGCTGTGAATTTCACACTTTGTCGATTATTTTGTACCATTTGCATACCCTGTACTTACAGCATGTGGGTATGCTGAACGAGAGTGTACTTGGAATTATTACAGCTGCAGTGAATCTCACTTGAATCAAAGGATAACTGGGAATATTATACTTTGTGGTTGCATATACCCTATAGTTATTAGAAGTGGCTATACTGAGCTGCAGTTACAGAGTATTTGCCAAGCAAGCTACCCTCATCTAGCAAACTCTTTTTTGTTGTATCTCTTGCTTTGCCTGGCTTTGTCTGCAACCAGTTTGAGACTTTTTTATGGCATTCAATAAGTTAGCTTGCACCGTTGCTTAATTGATTTACGTGACAAAACTTGGCAGACAAAGGCCAAAGAAGAAATGGATTAACAAAAAATTGAAAAAAAAAAGAAATTCCCAAAAAGGTTTAATGAAAATGATAAATATATATAGTCTATAGGAGTCTGTATTGCTGAATATATTGCAAACGTTGCACAAGTCGAATGAAAAATATCACGCATACGCCACGTGCAGTGCTGAGCAGTCAAATAAATTACTCAATTCTCAGAGACCGGGCTGGCCAATGGTTCAGTAAATAAAGCAATAATACGGCCAACGAAAATTCAACTAAAACCTGAACTTTAATTAAACTACGCCACAGACAACAACAACAACAACAACAACAACAACAACAAGCATGGCTAAAAACGTTACTCAAGGCAACTCAAGTCTTCGTGACCGTAGCTCAGGTGCAAATGCGGTCACACCCTTGAAAGTAACAGCAGACAAATAAACAACAACAACAACAACAACACGGAATGTATTAAAGCCATTTCAGCGACCTCAATTCGGGGGCGTGAGCGCGGGAGCGAGTGCTATTCGTATCGAGCCGCTTTATCGCGACTGTCACATTAAAAGTCTGCGCACTAAACTAGGCTACACTTTTTTCGCTGCCACTGTTATTTCGCCTAATTAGTGCTGCGCGCGTGAGCACAAAGGGTGACCATATACACGAAACTATTTATATTCATATTATAAACAAATTGCCTCAATTAGACGCCACTCAGGGCTAAGCTATAAAGGCATGTGGGCAAAGCCAATGTCGAGTGCTGGGAAAACACATTGAAAATGTTAAAAATATGTTAGTTCCTTTGCTGTTAGATTTCTATTGCTGTGCTCTTAGCGCCTTGATGGGCCATTTCAATGAGTGCATGAACAAATTATAGAGCTTTTACTGCCCTCAAGTGTCACTCTTAGTTTTAGTTCAGTTTTTGATTAAACACTTTTCCTGTGCCTCAACTCAGCTCTGGCTTTGGCTCACTTACAGCCGCTGCTCATTTTCACTTTTTTTTAAACTTTTTATACCCTGAACCCATTGAAAATGGGAAATCAGGGTATAATGGTTTTGTTAAAAGTATGTAAC